>MU738524.1:1369-33208 GCA_026770625.1 Nicotiana glauca
AGTATTCACAATTCACCGAGTGATCAAGATTTCTCGGAAGAGGGTTAGGCAACTTAGCTTCGACCGAATTCATCAGTCCCAGCTACCTCAATCGGTGTAACAAACTGGTGTAAGACTCTCCCAATTGAGTGAAAGTCTTTGGCTTCTGCGTCTTGTCATTCTTGAAGTTTTGGCTTGGACGAAAACTTGTACCCGCGGGGTTCCTGCGCGCTCTTGGAGGTGGATAGGCATTTTGTGGAGCTGGATAATTGAAAAGTGAAGTATGTCTTCAGGAGTCTGGTAGAGAGACGTAATGACCTGGACAATTACAAGGATATCCACGGGGTCAATATAGAGATTGCGGGCGTTTAGCCAGGACGACCACTGGACCTTGTCATTGAGGAGGTTCAACAACATCTTTTCTTTCCATGGGAAGATTATCTCGAACAACCTGCTCACTCCATCTGAGCTAGAACTTCCCAAAATCTTCTTTAGGCTTCTCCTCTATCCGAGATATGGAGGAGTGGTCCGAGATGATGTCTGTATTATTCTGGAAGTGTCGCACAAAGTATTGCGCCATGTCATCCCATGTATTCCACTTACTGACATCTTGACGATCATACCATTCCAAAGCTGCCACAGTCAAGCTTCTGTGGAAGTATGCCAGTAACAAATCATCTTTCTTGCCAACATTCCCCATTTCCTTGCAGTACTCCCTCAGATGGACGACTGGATCTTTGTATTCCTTGAACTTTGGTACTTTAATCCTTGCGAGTAGGCGGACGTCGGGGAGTGTACCCAACCTCTCATAACTTGGAGGAAGAGTGACAGAACTACTAGGGTGATCGGGAGATGCCAAAGTTCGGGTAAGGACATCATCGGGGAAACCAGGCTGTGGTGGTATGGGTGCCTTACCAACCATCCATGCTTGATACATGTCTACCACATGTTGTCTCAATATTTTTACCTCTTTTACCAACCCGTGGTTCCGTTCCACCAGCTGTTGTCGGGCATCGGTACCAACCCACTCAGTTCTGAGGTTCTCTGCCATTGGAAATCACCCTTTGTGTTGCAGGGAAGAGTTATTTTAGAATCACAACCAACCACCATTCTGGTATGAACACACCCAAAATAAAGTCATCACGTTAGCGTTAGGGCATTTGACAGATAGGTAAACACATATCAGGGATGCAATGCACCTAGGCAGTTAAACCTTTCTATCATGAATTTGCTTCAGTTACATGCTTCATTCCGGCTTCTTATATCTTCCCAAACTTTCCTTTATATATATATATATTTTTTTTCTTTTTTTTTAGTGGTGGTGGTCGAATCTTATGTGGATTGCCTACGTATCATGCACCTGCATGAATCAGACTTTGTGTAGTTCAGGCAGATAAAAACTAGACAATAACAAGACATGTATTCTAGATTTTCAATTTTCTATGGACCTTCCGGGACCGTCAAATCTCGGGTCCGGGTCTATTAACCAAAAATGTTGACCGAAGTCAACTTTAATCATATTAATATCAAAATTCTTCAAGTTTTTTCACAGATTTCACATATTTCAACATAAAAGTTTTTCGGCTACGCGCCCGGACTGCGCACATAAGTCGAGGCAACTCCCAAGTGAGATTTTCACGGCCTCAGAAGTATAGAGTGAAAGAGAAAACAGGTGATGACCCCTTTGGGTCGTCACATGAATGATTAGACTAAATGGCTCGAGTGTTATATGTTCGAATCACGTAGGCTACAGGTATTAACCACTATCACACAATTATTTATACTTACATTGAACTAGTGAACAAGATGAAACAAAGGAATGACATCACTAATTAGGCCGTTGATTTTAGTTACTGCACTATAAAACTATTTGACATGCATAATTTGCTTGAAATAGAGATGGAAACGAGCATCACACGCCGATCTCTACATCAATTATGAACCCACATGATCCTGATATTAGATTTTTATCACCAAGCCAGATTGAAGAAAATATTAGACCATATTAAATCTACAGCTAATAACTACAAATTGACAACCCAAAAACAGTCCACATAGGTACAAATCACACAGTCTGAGTCTCATTGAGTATGGATCTAATTAGATTACATTACACAATTACATGTTCTTGATATCTAATTAACTACAAACATATCCTCCAGCACACACATGCTTGAATACTTTCATTTCGTGTTTTGATAAGTGAAGTTATATCAATGAAGCCATTAAGTGTGTACCTGGAAATCAGAGATCAATAGGAAGGAGAAACAGTTAGCACAGCAGAGCAGGCAACAGCTATCAGGAGTTTCAAGCGGCCACAATATAGCAAATTTAACCTAGTAATAACTCAGTGACCCAAGAACCAAACAGAAACTAAGAGGTTGACCCACAGCAATATCAAAACAAGCCAAGTAACTCAAAGAGGCACCTAGAACCACTTAAATCTTTCAGCAAGATAGAGTTCAATTAGGAACCAATTCAACTGGACCCAAAATTACTCAAGACCAATCTAGTGAAATTAAATCAGGAAAAATGAAATTAATGAAGCAGAAAGGGAGCTTCAATGAAACATTAATCTTTTCAATATTCTTCTCTGTATTTTTAAACTAGAACTGAATGCCCTCAAAGCTCTCAAAATGTTGTTTTCTTCCAGTCTCAAAGTGTCAAAATGTCTTCTCTTATCCCCTAGGCTCTCAGAATGTCCCTCTAAAACTCTCTCTTAAAATCTGTTTTTTACTGATCAAAAGAACTTAAGAACTGCCCTCTATCTCTACCAAAAACCAGTCCCCTAAGATTTATTAAAGAATGCCCAAAGAATTCCTCATCTCCCATTTTTAGTGCTCCCAGAAATTTGTACTCAATTCTCTGTTACTCTCTATCTCTTCAATATTTTCTGTTTTTAGAGTCTCTTCCTTTTCTATCCCCACTTTGGCAGAATGTCTAAGCCCTTTTTTATATCTTTCAAAACTCTTTCCTCCTCCTGATTTTAAGCATTGAGTGGACCATTAACTATCTTATCATAGGCCTTACAATCAGAAAGTTGTCTCCACTATTAGTTGTTTATCACTATTCAATCCCACTTAAAATTGTCTCTATTAAGTTCATTAGCAGCCTTTAGTTTAATTACTAGTGGTTCAAATTTCAGTTAACCCCTGAATTACCCCTGAAATACCCTATGAATTGTTGTCCTGCCCCAGCTATGACTAATTTACCTAACAGTTAACTAACCATTGATTAACCTAAACTAACTAATCCTTAACTAATCACTGAAAACAGCTGAACTGAATCTAAACTAAAATACGTCAGCTATAACCAATTCCCTAAAGATTATCAAGCATGGAAAACAACAATTCATGGACCAACCAACAAACTAAAACCGAGGTGCATAAGTCTGTAAAAAACCAAAAAATCATTCGTAAACCAATCAAACAGGCTACAGACATCATTAACGAACAAAACAAAAATAGAACACATGAACATTATAAATACACTGAACAAGAATAAGCTGCAATCATATGCAAAAACATGGTAAATAACAATAGAAAAGGGAAATTGAAACAGTTTGAAACAAATGATACCAACAGGCTTATTTCAACACAGAATTAGAACAGAAAAGAAATAGGAAGGTAAACCTACTGGAATGAACCAAAAATTAAACTATTATCATGTTAATCTAACATTCAAGCATAACAGACTAGTCGACGACACTTATTCAATCGATTACACAAATTATAACATATAATTATCAACAATCAGAAAACTTGGACAAAATAAAAGGTCTAACAGAGGAGAAAGGGACAAGTGACAAACTAAAGGAAAGATCAATTCAAAAAAACACAACTGAACCTAAATGGATAAACAAACAACATAGAATAGAGGAGGAGAGGAAATACCTCGAAAATCAGAAACCACATGAACTCTGTTCTCATCGACTTCGACTCGAATGTTTTGAGGTCAAACGAACCATAATCGAGTGTTCTCGATTGAGAACACTTGACTAAGGTTAATTTGCAACCTCAAATCCCCCTAATCTCAGACATGTTCCAAGTTTGGTCTCATTAGGGTTCTATAGTTGATTTTAGGATTCGACCAGTTCTGCAGTGATTTAAGTGAAAGTAGGGGTGTTTTGGGAACGAGGGAGGTCAGGTGGAGCTGGGGTGTGAACCTGGGACAGGTTGGGTATGTTTAGGGTTTTGCTCGAATCTTCGATTGAAGATTCGAGGCAAGCTGGGATGATCCGAGGTAGAAGGGGTAGGGATTTGGGTTAAGGGTGGTTAGAAGGCTTAGCGGTGTTAACTTCATGGCCGGCGGCGTTGTTGCCGTTGGGTTTCAGGCGAAGGGGTGGGGTGGTAGCTCTAGGGTTTTGAGGGGTCGTTTGGTCTGTGGTTTGGATACGAAGGGGTGGGTTTGGTTTAGGGGGATGGGTAAGGGATTGGGTTTATATAATAGAGGGGAAAAAGAATCCTGGCCATTTGATCTGATGAGATCAACGGCCTGGATTAGTCACTTAAAAGGGAACGGTGTCGTTTGGTCTTAGTTGGGGGCGGATGGGTTTGGGGAATGGGTCGGGTTGGTGAGACGAGTTGGGAGATGGGATGAGGGCCGTTGGATTGATGTGGATTGAACGGCTGAGATTGGTTGGTTTTGAAACGACGTCGTTTGACTCGTCTTCGAGATCTGAATTGCGTATGGGATGTGTTTTGGGCTGGATTGGATGGTTTTGTGTGTGGCCCAGTTCGATTTTCTTCCTATTTTTATTCTTTTCTTCAATTTTCTCTTATTTCTAAATTAAATTATAAACCAAATCATAAATATTAATTAATTCCTAATAACAATCAACACACACACTTAAAATAAAATTACACAATTTGACATTAAATGCTAAAAATGCAAAGTACATATTTTTTGATTTTTCATTTTTGTAAAACAAAATTAATTACTCCTAATCGTAAAATTAAATCCTAGAATGCAAATGCAATATATTTTTTATATTTTCATCAATTTAAACAAATAATCATGCACACACAAATGCAAACAATAAGAGAAAAATAACACAAAATCCATAGAAATTGCAAACATCACAAAACTATTTTATTTTGGATTTTTGGGAGTAATTCTCGTATAGGGCAAAAATCACGTGCTCACAAATACAACGTTATAATTGGTAATCATTGTAATTCAATTCAGATTCTCTAACATTTTTCGTAATTAACGCATATTAATTACTGACAATACGTATCCGTACTTTTTTAGCTATCAGGTTCAATCTCTTATCCTGACTTTCAAACATAAAGAGGTCCGAGCATCGAATCTCTTGAATCTCTGCCAGTGTCTATTATAACTCGTGCCTCTTTAACTATTCTTTGCGGATTGTCAATTTTTGACCAGTCTACGTGTTGTGACATGTCACTTTTCAATCAATTCTATATATGAACTCAATTTTTCCCAATACATATAGTCCCTCTACTTTCCATTTATTGATCAATAGAATATTTGGGAAGTGAATTTTATTAAAGCGGGAATATTTGCCACCATTAATTCTCCTCTAGAACTGACACTTCCTTTGTCACTTCTATTTCATGTTCGGTACACGTGGCATCTTCTGGTTGGTTATGTGACTTTTCAGCATTTTTAAGGCTTTTTTATGGTTTCACCAATTACAAAATGACCGTTCTCATTATGACATTTCCATCATTGCACCTTTTACTTTGACGGTTCCTTCTAAGTAAAAATATAATTTTCACCTTTGTCTTTCTTACAAAAAGTTTTTAGAATATTCAATTCTTGTTTTCTTCTTCCTCGTACTATTATGTCTTTGTCAAACCCTAACCCTAGGAAAGGTCCCATTGTTGATAACCTCCCTCTTGCTCATGTTAGAAGTAGGACAGGGGGTAGACTTCGTAGTTTAGGTTCTTCATCTTCACGAGGCCCTTTCCTCCCTTTGACAAGTTCCACTCTGCCTTCTAGAACCAAAGGTTCTCTTTCTCAAGGTCTTCATCTAGAGGTAAAGAACCCACTGAACCTCTTCGTGAACCTTTGGTAGATGAGATTGTTCATGTTTAACTATATTTTTACAATGACAGAGAATCCATCAGAAACCAAGTTCCTTCTATGTCTTCATTATAACGTGTTGACATTTATCTAACTCATATCACTGAAGGTTTAATTTCTGTAGTCCGCAGAGACTTTCATTGGAGTCATGATTTCCCCATCATAATCTCTAACACAAACCAAAGAATCACTTCTTATTTGACTGGGTTTTCTTTTGTTTATACATATCCTTTCACATTAATTTTCAAGCCACGTATCAATCCTGTAATCATCGAATTCTGTCGCTTTTTCGATGTCTGTTTAGGACAAATTGACCCTATCGTGTGGAGGGTTATTGCTTGTTTGAGGCATTTGGCCAACATGGCTGGTGTGCCTTTTACTTTTTCCCACTTAATTCATCTCTATTCTCCCAAACACTTCCGTCAAGGAATTTTTACTTTAGCTGCGAGAAGTAAAAGAGTTTTGGTTAGCCCAGAGGACAATAAAGACTGTGGCTAGTATGCCAGATTTGTTGCTGCCCCCATTGTTGATTTAGTGGGTGATAAAAATATTCCATTCCCTGAGAAATGGAATTTTGCACGTGAGTTCTTTTTTTATATAACTTTTTCCATGCTACTTTTCTTAATTTTCATGGTTGTCATTTTAACTTTTCTCCTTTTTCTTTTTTAGCAACAATGAGAATTGTTGATGAGATTCCCAATTTTTGTGGTTGGGTAGGAAAGTTGTTACATGTTGCACCGATGGAAGATAGATCTTGGAAAAACCTTTCTCATCGGTTTGGTTGGAAAGTGAAAACTCATGGTAAGAGTTTTTTTTCCTTTGTAAATTTATTCACTTCTTTCTTCAGAAATTATTTTGATCCTTCTTTTTGACAGGATTTTCCATTCGAGGCATAAGTGCTGTGGCCATCGTAGCTTCAAGAATTTCTTTGGAAAGGACCCAAGAAATAATCTCGGGTTCTTCATTAAAAAGGGAAGCTACCGCTGAACAAGACTCCGAAGAAAAGGAAGAACAAGATGGGGGTTCTTTGATAAGGAGGCCACGAGCTAGAAGACGCATTATTTCAGATGATGAAGCATCTCCCCCTCATTTTGTTCCTCTTGCCGAGCCTGTTGAAGCTGCCTCGATGATTTCCCATGATGATACTCCCATGGCGCGGCTGCTCGTGATGACATCGCTTAGCTTTTTACTCGTGGCTTTGACAATGAAAGTTTTGGCCTAATTTTCGATGAAGAGCCCCTTGCCTCATTTTCCATGTCTGCTCCTGTGACACTTTATTTGCCAGTCATGACTGCTGCCATCGTTGTTCCTCTCCAAGCTATTTTGACTCTTTCTACAGTTCCTCGTACAATTGCCCGTCATACTGAGGTTGGTTCCTCAAGTAGAGGTCAAGATATGAGGCAAGTGCGAGGTTCCTACCGATGGTAACCTTTTGAGAAAATCAGGTCGGGCTGATGTGTGGTTGAAACCTTTGATTGGTCCAGTTGATAAATCCAATCTTGAGAGTCATTACTCTCTAACTTGGATGAACGACATAGCTAGTACAATCTTCTTTAAAGGTATTCTTTTTTTGAACTTTACATCGTTCTTTTTTATTTAAGGTTCTTACCCCTTTTTTAGATCAATCTAGTTGGCACAGAGATGATGAAGAGGGTTTCCCACACAGTGCAATTAATGCACGACTATCAAGTTGAAGCGGACAATTGGAAGGAGCAATATAAAAGTCTCCAAATTGACATGGAAGTGTTAGAAGAGAGTAAGCGTCCCTTGGAGCAGCAACTGAGGTTTGAAGCTCAAAATTAGCAGTCGAGAAGGCATCCTCAAGCCAAGATGATAACGACAAGAATCTCCTTGAAACATCTTTCTCTGAGCAACTTTCCAAAGCCAGTGAAGAAATTAGAGAACTGAAGGATCTATTGAATAAGAAAGAAGCTTATGCCGGTGAACTTGTGCAAACACTTTCTCAAACCCAGGAAGATCTTCGTGAGTCTTTCACTAAGGTTAGATTTTTAGAGAGTTCACTCGCGCCTTTGCAAGCTTCTTATGATTCTACCCTGGCTGAAAATGAAAATCTTAAAGACGAGATTGATCAATGGGAAAAAGATTACGAGATTTTTAAGGACAAGATTGCAATTGAAGTGAGTTGGGAAATTTTAAACAAGCACCATGATACCCTGATGGAAGTTAGCCAAGAGGTCTTTAATTTGGATGCTGAGTTAGCCAAAATAAAAGAGACTATTAAAAAAACTCAGCAAAATCAAGATTTTCCCTCTCCCATGGCTGATATGGGTACGGTGGATGCTCCAACTCCTTCAAGCCATCCTGAACCTTTTGCTGCTCCTGACCCTATTTCAGAATCTACTTCTACCCCTCAGTGAAAAGTTTATGATGTGTTACTTCTTTTTTTTTTTGTGGAATGTGGTTGTAACCCTCGGTCCCATTTGGGGGTTTAGACTTTTAGAAACGATAAGTCCCCAGACCTTTTCGGGAATTTTTTTGTATAAATGACTAAGTTCATACATAGTCTACCTCTTTTAATATTTAAGAAGTTTTTTCTATTTAAACTTAGTTAATTTGAGCTTTTATTTTGCTCAACTTTGCCTTTTATATTTAAGGACTTGTTGATTAATTGGTGGGTTTCTATTTTACCCTTCTTTTCATTTTCTGTTTTATAAAATGCTTTATTAACTTTGTGATTGTTTAAATCGCACATTATTTTTATAAAAGAGGTCCCTTTTATTTTGACACTCAATGAAGAAGACGTATCAATTTCATAATGGTAGAAATATACGATAAAAGAAATAGGAACACACATGTTTTTTGAAATAACTTTGATACAGTTTTTATTTGAACTTTGTCAAGTTTATAATACAGCTTTCCATGTGTTTAAATAACTTCTAAAACTTTGTCGTAATTGTTTTCTTTACAACAGATTTTCAAAAAAGAAAAAAAACATAAGGTTTTCATTTACAACCCGTTTCTATACATTGCCTTTAACCTAAATATGATAAGGTTTTCCATTTTGGCTTTATGTTATTAGCTCGCAACTTTTGCTCTACACTTTATTCATTAAATGAGTAGATTTTTTGCGGGCTTTGACTTTGAACTTTGATTTTTTCTCTTCGGTCTTCTTTTCCCTTCTTCCTATGTATATTATATAGTCCCCCAAGTTTTTGAGCTTTGAAGTATGAAATCTCGAGCACTTGAATACTCTTCTCCTTCAGTCCTTTTCCTAAAAAAGAAAAAATGTACGGGACTCAAAGGTGTGATTATAGATGAATACTGCTTAACTCATTTGAATATCTATCAGAATAAATTGTAACCCTAGATCGGAAATTTATGTTCTTTCACGTGTCTTGCAGGTCGTGACTCATCATTTAGTACAAGTTAACTTTTTGCCTATCATCTAAAATCGTTAGTAAAATTTTAACAATTCAAAAATAAAATTTGAAAATATGGGTACCTGCCCGTGGATACTTCCTTTCCTTAGAAGTAGTATCTCTTCAGATGAACGACATTCCAATGTAAAGGTAAAATCTTGCAATCCATTATTTCCAGCTCGTATGCTCCTTTTCCTGCAATACCGTGGATCTTATAAGGTCCATCCCAAGTTGGACTTAACTTTCCCACATTAGCCACTTTCATATATTGGAAAACCTTTTTGAGTACGAAGTCCCCAATATTGAAGTATCTTAGGCGAGCTTTACGATTATAATATCGTTCCATAACCTATTTTTGTGCTGCCATTCTTATTAACACAACTTCCCTTTTTTCTTCGAGTAAATCTAAGTTTATTCGCATTTCTTCTTCATTAGATTCATCAGTTGCTTGTGCATATCTCGTGCTTGGCTCTCCTATCTCGATTGGGACCAAGGTTTCAGCTCCGTATACCATTGAAAATTGTGTTTTCCCCGTACTCATTTTGTTGTTGTGCGGTATTCCCATAAAACACAAGGTAGCACCTCTGGCCAATTACCTTTGGATTCCTCCAATCATTTTTTCAAATCATTGATAATGACTTTGTTCATCGATTCAGCTTCTCCATTAGCCACCGGATGATAAGGCGTTGAAGTAATCCGTTTGATTTGCCAACTTTGAAAAAACTCTATGATTTGTGCACCTATAAATTGCGGGCCATTATCACATACGATTTCCTTTGGTACGCCGAACCGACATATGACATTTTGCAAAATGAAATCTCTGACCTACTTTTCTCGTACTTGTTTAAAAGCACCTACTTCCACCCACTTAGTAAAGTAATCAGTGAGTACTAGCAAAAATCTTACCTTACCTTTTGCTTGTGGTAGTGATCCCACGATATTCATCCCCACTTCATAAAGGGCCATGGTGCAATCTCTGGATGTAATAATTCCGCGGGTCTATGCATATTGTTACCGTATCTCTGGAACATGTCACATTAGCCACAAAATGTTCCGCTTCTTCTTCCATTTTAGGCCAATAATAGCCTATTCTAATCATGGTTTTTACTAGAGAACTTCCTCCTGCATGATTTCCACAATGTCCCTCGTGTATTTCTCTCATTACATAATCTGTTTGAGAAGGCCCGAGACATCTTGCTAAAGGATAACCAAATATCTTTCGATAGAGATTGTCCTTCTTTAAACAGTATCGAGTAGATTTCTTGCAAAGTGCATGAGCCTTTTTCTTATCTGCAAAAACTGTTCCATACTGCAAAAAGGCAACAATCTCGTTCTCCAATCTCAAGTTAGGTTATTGAAATTTACCTCATTTTTATCTTGATCGAGTACTGAATTAAATAAATGTATGACATAAGCATTTTCATAATTTGTTACTTTTGCTGCAGATGCAAGATTAGCTAAGGCACTGCCTCAACATTCTCCTCCTGTGGGATCTGCAAAACTTTCCAGCTTTGGAATTGACTAACCAGATCTCACGCCTTTTTCATGTATTGTTTCATCCTTGCCTTCCTGGATTTATAAGTCCCCATCATCTGGTTGACTACGAGCTACGAATTGCTTTTGATTATAACTTGTTCTATGCCAAGTTCAGGTGCCAATTCTAAACATGCAATCACGGCTTCATACTCTGCCTCATTGTTAGTTGCACGATGACATTTTATAACTTGTCATATGGTTTCACCTATAGGTGGTAATAAAACAATTCCTAGACCTGCCCCTTTCATATTCGATGAGCCATCAGTAAATAAAGTCCAGGTTGCTAGATTAGATCCATTAAACACTTATAGTTCCTTTTCTGCTTCTAGCTGCATCCCTTGACTAAAATCGGCCAAAACGTCTGCTAACACCTATGATTTTATTGTAGTTCTAGGTTGATATGTGATGTGATATTCACTCAGTTCTATGGCCCACTTGGCTAACCTACCCGATAGTTCCTGTTTGTGTAGTATATTCCACAAGGGATAAGCAGTCACTACAGAGATAGGGTGGCATTGAAAATAAGGCCTTAATTTTCTATATTCCATGATTAATGCAAGTGCAAGTTTTTCTAGTTGAGGATACCGTGTCTCTGCATCTAATAGTGATTTGCTAACATAATTAATTGGAGGTTGTTTACCTTGGTCACGAAGTAGAACAACACTTACCGCTACTTTTGAAATGGCTAGATAGACAAGTAACCTTTCTCCGTCTTTTGGTTTTGCGAGCAATGGTGGATTTGACAGGTATGTATTCAAGTTTTTGAGTGCTTGTTGACACTCCTCAAACCATTCAAACTAATCTTGATTTTTAAGAGCTGAAAAGAATTTAAAACATTTTTCTGATGATTTCGAAATAAATCTTCCCAAGGCTGCGATTCTTCTCGTTAGTCTCTGCACCTCTTTCTTACTTGTAAGAATGTCAGGAATTTCTTGAATGGCTTTAATCTGCGCCAGATTTACTTCAATACCATGGTTAAAAACAAGAAAACCCAAAAACTTACCTGATGAGATGCCAAATGCACATTTCTCGGGATTTAGCTTCATATTGAACTTTCGTAAGATCTGAAATGTATCAAAGAAATATTGTATATGATCCCTCGACTGTTGAGATTTGACAAGCATATCATCTATGTAGACTTTCATAGTTTTTCCTAGGTGTTCCTGAAACATCTTGGTCACCAGCCTTTCATACGTGGCACCAACATTTTTTAGGGGAAAGGGCATTACTTTATAACAATAAGTTTCACTATCTGTTATAAATGAAGTTTTTTCCTCATCTAGGGGATCCATTTTGATCTGATTATACCCTGAATATGCATCTAAAAAACTTAACAATTCATGTTCTACAGTAGCATCAATTAGTTCATTTATATGTGGTAACGGAAAATAATCTTTAGGACAAGCTTTGTTAAGGTCGATGTAGTCTACACAAACTAGCCATTTGCCATTCTTTTTTGGTACCACTACAGTATTAGCTAACCAATTAGGATACTTTACCTCGCGGATAGAGCCTATTTTTAAAGGTTTTCGAACCTCATCTTGAATAACCTGATTTTTGAAAACCCCTGCTTTCTCTTCTTTTATTTGATGGGTGGATATGATGGATCTTCATTTAACTTATGAGGCATTACCTTCGGGGGAATCCCTGTCATATTGGAATGGTACCAGGAAAAACAATCCATGTTAGTTTTCAAAAATTCAATCAACTTACCTTTCATTTCATGGTTTAAGTTAGCCCCAATGTAGACTTTCCTCTCAGGCATTTGTAAGAATATTCTACAGCTTCCAATTCTTCAATCGTGGTTTTGATATTTTGATTTTCTTCTGGTTCTTGGATGAAATCAGGTCGTGAATTCACATCTGTTTGCCCATCTCCAGTTGAGGTTTGTGGTGTAGCATTCTCAACTGGGTTCTATAATTGCTATTTTTCTTCATTTTTTATGCTTGAATCTTCTACAGAGTTGATGCTCCTAGGTGTTTGTTGATCACCACAGATTTGACGGATTTCCCATTGTGATGAGAATTTGATGACTTGATGTAAGGTAGATAGGACAACATTCATTTCGTGAATCCATGGTCTCCCGAGAATCATATTGTTAGCCATATCCATCTCTACCACTTGACATTTCGTATCTTTGATAACTCCTTCTGCGAATGTTGTAAGTATTACCTCTCTGTTTGTCACGACGCTCAAATTAGCAATGCCAGATAAAGTATGCACCTTGGGTATTAGCTTATCTTCCGCTTGCATCTCGCTTAATACTCTTAGCAAAATGATGTTCACAGAGCTACCTGGGTCAACCAAAACTCATTTTACGTTAGTATCATGTACAAGTAGAGATATTACCAGTGCATCGTTTTGTGGAGTTATCGTGCTGTCCGTGTCTGCATCATCAAATATAGTACTTTCTTCCTCCAGAACATGTCGGACCCGCTTCCCATGTGTAACTATAACTTTAGAAATTTTCTTGGTTGTCGTATATGTCATGCCGTTAATTTCTTCACCTCCGCTTATAACATTAACGGTCCTTTTCAGAGAAGGAGGTTTGGGAGGCTCCTACCTGTTCTTCATGTATGCTTGCTTACCTTTTTCACTAAATAGTTTTGTAAGATACGCCTGCTTTAATAAACGGTCTACCTCACCTTGTAGTAATCTACAATATGTCATTTTATGACCATGATCATTGTGGAACTCGCACCAGTGGTTAGGATTGCGCCTATTTGGATTTGATCTCATTCTTTTGGCCACTACACCTTATCACCCATGTTTCTTAATATGGCTACTAACTCGGAAGTGCTTACATTGAAACTATAACCACCAATCATTGCCTTAGAGCCTTTGTCATCACCGCACATTTCTCGCGTGTCCAGTTCTTTTTTAAACCTTGATAATGAACCTGATTTTCTATCTCTAGACCTACGATCATACCTTGGGTTATCCTGTTTCAACTGTGAGTCCTTTCCTGCTGGTCCAATGTAAGGCTCGTATCTATTTTTCCCGGACCATTTTTCAGTTCTACTATGCCTTGAAACCTTCTCTTCCTTTTAAAGCTGGGTAATATTATCTTCTTCTATCCACAACTTCATATTGTATCTATTGTAAACGTCATTCCAAGTTGTTGCTGGAAATTGTCATACGCTTTCCTTGAGTCGTCTCCTGGCTTCTGAACTTTTTTCATTTAGATTGCTGGTAATGGCCATAGCTGCCCCGTTATCAGGTACGGGTGGCAACGTCATCCTTTCATGTTGGAATCAGTCTACAAATTCTCTGAGCAATTCTGAATCTCTTTGCTTTATTTTGAAAATATCTTCAATCCTTTTTTTTGACTTTTTGAGCTCCCGAATGTGCTTTGATAAATAAACCTGCAAGCTCAGCAAAAGAATTTATAGAATTTTTGGGTAAAAGAGAATACCATGTTAATGCTCCTTTGGTGAGTGTTTCACCGAATGTTTTGACCAATACTGATTCAATTTCTTGTTTAGTCAAGTCATTGCCTTTTACGCCAGTTGTGAATGCAGTTACGTGGTCTCGTGGATTAGTTGTTCATCAAATTTTGGAATATTGGGCATTTTGAAATTCTTTGGAATTGGGAGGGGAGCAGCACTTGGCTTCCAAGGTTGTTATGAATATTTGTCCATATCTATTCCTCTGATTACAGGCCGTACTCCAGGTATTTTCTCCATGCGGTCACTTTGCTCCTTGAGCTGTTTCTACAAGGTTAATACTAAATTTTGTAAATCAGAATTGACAAGGTTACCTGGTTCTCCATCTCGTGACTCGCTGGGGAGTCCACCACTGCCTGAGTTAGAAAGTCCGGAACGAGGGTTCTCCAAAGTATTGTTATTTGGGGTTGGTGTTGGTGGTGCAACCGGTAACTGGTTAATGAAAGCCTCAAAAGCTTTGCTGACCTGTTGAGTGATTAACTTTTGCAAAGCTTCATTGATAGCCTCATCATTTTCAAATTTAGCATTTGCATTTGAATGTGTCACGACCCAAATCCCAAGCCCAGTCGTGATGGCGCCTCTCGTGAAGACAAGGCCAGCCAACATAACAATAATGCCTCATTTAACAGTTAATAAACATAAATGAATGAATAATATGACTTAATGGAGTTAATAACTAATATTTACCACCCAACACAACCCAACCGAGGTGTCACAAGTCAAAAACATCTAAAGAAGCCTGAACACAACTACAGAGTCTGTAATTTACATGAATCAGATTTAAAATCAAAGAAGGGAAAATCAGGTGCCGCGGACGCTGGCGGTCACCTTACTCCGCTACAATAGTGATACCTTCAATCAGCTCAAAACCCGCTACTGGGTGAACAATACCTGCTACTGCACACGAGGTGCAGAGAGTAAAGTGAGTACTTCAACTCAATGAGTAATAAGATTAAATAATAACTGAGCGGTATAAAAACACGTAAAGCACTCCATCATGCTATATAGGACAGTAAGACCCTTGAGAAAACAGTAATTCAATGAAAATCCTTTAGAAAATATCTAGCTCAATTAAAAACCTCATTTGAAAATATCCTTTTCCCAACAGTCAAGGAATTGAAAATATCAGGTAGTGCAAGTCCGCACATAAGTCAGCCCCTCGGGCACAACACTCTATTAACAAATAACACCAGGGTATCTGGTACACAGTGTAAGAAATAGCATGGGTACCAATGATATAAGAGTGCTGAATGTCATACCATGTAGTACAAACATGAATCAATACGTGAATGCAATGCAATGCACATGACCGTTGCGGCGCGCAGCCCGATCCATTTGGGTAGCCGCGCTCACTGTGGGGGTTCAGACTCCGGAGGGGCTCCTACAACCCAAGCACAATATCAATATCACACCACTGTGGTGCGCAGCCCGATCCATGCTCAGTCCAGAGATGCACATAAGCCACCGGGGCAATATTCAAATAACGGTTCTCAGTTTCGAACGTTAAAATATGTAGTTTAAGTTTTAAAAACCTTAGAAGTATGACTGGACGTTTCAAAACAGTGTTTAACTCAGGACTGAAATCATTTAAGATGCTAAGTATCATGGAAACAGAGATAATAATCCCTAAAGGATTGAATCAGTTGGCCCGAGGCCCAATCACGCCAATTAATCCATTTTTATAAGGATATCAACTAAGCTTCAATCAATTAGATAGTTATTTCTTTAAGCGGGACAGAATAAGTCACAATCCCCAACGGTGCTCTACCCCACGCCCGTTATCTAGCTTGCAAGTCACCTCAATACAACACTATGATGTGCAAATCCGGGGTTTCAAACCCTCAGGATATCATCTACAAGTATTACTCACCTCGAACCAGTGAAATTCCTCACTCACGATGCCTTTGCCCCTCAAATTGGCCTCCACGCGCGTCGAATCTAGCCAAAATCAGAGCGAATACGTTACAATATGCTAAGGGAACAACACCCAATCGAAAACAATTGAAAAATATCAAGAATCTCGAAATTAGCAAAACCCGAGCCCCAAGCCCACTTCTTGAAAAATTACAAAACTTACATTACTGGATTCCTCGTCTAGCCACGAGTTCATACATACTAAGAACTCCCAAATCCGAGCTCAAATGACCTAACTAATCCTAATTTGAAATATCAAAATTCAAGCCCTAGCTTTACCCCTTTTTAATGAATTTCAACCAATTTCCATGTTAAATCTAACATAATCTTGAATAATTAGGCCAAGGAACTTACCTCCGATTGATTCTTAGTCAAAACCCTCAAAAATTCTCGCCAAAGCTCTCCAAGTCGTTCAAAAATGGTGGAAACTACCTCTTGCTCGCGGATGAATTGTGACATTTAAAACCCTTCTGTCCACAGCAACTTTCACTTCTGCGGCCCCACTTCCGCTTATGCGGCCAAAAATTCGCTTATGCGGTTTTCACTTAAAAGCCCAATATCTACTTTTGCGACTCGAACTCTGCTTCTGTGGTTTACCCAGGACCGTTTCAACGGTTTATAGTCTGCTCTACAAACTCGCATTTGCGAACAATGTTCCACTTCTACGGAACCTGACCAGGGTTCCAAATTCCGCTCCTGCGAGGGCTAGCTCGCTTCTGCGAGGTCGCCTATGCGGTCTTCCTTCTGCTCCTGCGGAATCTGGCAAGGGCAAGAGATTTTGCTTCTGCGTATCTTCCAATCGCTTCAGTGAGACCACACCTGCGGTCCCATAGTCGCAGGTGCGAAACCAACAGATACCAGCAAAGTTAAACCTGCAATTAACTCTAAAAACCTTCCGTTTAACCTCCCGAATTCACCCCGAGGACCCCGGGACCTCAACCAAAAGCACCAAAATGTCCCATAACATCATTCAAACTTTTTCCAATCATCAAAACACATCAAAAAATGCTAAAACCATCAAATCAGATCGGATTCAAGTCTAAGTTTCTTCAAAACTTCCAAAATGCGCATTCGATCAAAAACCCAACCAAACGATGTCCGAATGACCTGAAAATTTGCATACATATCCAAAATCACCCAACGAAGCTACAACAACTCTCAGAATCCCATTCCAACCCTCGGATCAAAATCTCACCTATTAACCAGAATTTGCCAAAATTCTAACTTCGCCAATTCAAGCCTAATTCTACACCAGACCTCCAAATTCAATTCTGATCACGCTCCTAAGTCACAAATCATCCCCCGAAGCTAACCAAATCATTGAAAATCAATTCTGAGCCCTCTAACCCACAAGTCAACATCTGGTTGACTTTTCCAAACGAACTTTTCCTTAAAGAGACTAAGTGCCTCATTTCTTATCAAAACCATTCCAAATCAACTCTCACACACCACATACCGATAATGAAATATGAAGAAGAAATAAACGGGGAAAACAGAGCAACAACACATGAGACGACAGGTCGGGTCGTCACAGAATGAGATCCTTCAGGAGTTCCTTCCCGAGATCGTCGAGGAGAGCTTTGTGGGGAAGGGATAGGGGTACGATCGTCTTGCGGATTCCCTAGAGTTGATGGTTTCCTTGGTTGTTTTCATTAACGTTTGACATGGTTGATGTGACAAAAAAGGTTAGATTAAGAAAGAGTAGATTATCAGATATTCGGTAACGAAACCAATTTGTTTAATCAAAAATAGGGATTTCGATCAAAGCTTATTTTAAAGAGAACACGGGTTAATGATAATCAAATAAAAATAGGAATAAACGATGTAAAAGATAACTAAATAGAAAGCAGAATAAATTGATATAGTCCAATAGTATTTTGTGTCCTTACAAATGATTAGTCTTCCCCTTTTATAGCTATTTCTAGGTAATACGTTTTGTTTCTATCATAATAAGGCCATTATAGACAATTAATGGTTTTTAATTCAACGTTATAATTGGTAATCATTGTAATTCAATACAGATTCTCTAACATTTTCCGTAATTAACGCCTATTAATTACTGACAGTACGTATCCGTACTTTTTTTGCTATCAGGTTCATTCTCTTATCCTAACTTTCGAACAGAGAGAGGTCCGAGCATCAAATCTCTTACATCTCTGCTCGTGTCTGTTATAACTCATGCCTCTTTAACTATTCTTTGTTGATGGTCGTTCTTTGACCAGTCTACGTTTTGTGACATGTCACTTTTCAATCAATTCTATATATGAACTCAATTTTTTCCAATACATTCATAAGTTGATCTTGCACAGCTCCAAAAACCCATTTCTTCTCTCAATACCTTTCCATTTCTACTGCCAGTTATCTTGAATATGTCTTGCACACATTCTATGCTCACATTTAAGAAGATATTCTTGAACTGCTGAATATAAACCCTGCAAAAAAGACATTGTTAGTCTAAAAAGGATACTGTTAGCTTAAATAAGATAGTACCTTCTGCTCCTTCATAATTGATCTCCAAATCAGACTTCAATATCCTTATAAACCAACACCATGTGTCTTTACTTTCTGTCCCAACTACAGCCCATGCTATTGGAAACATTTGGTTGTTCTCATCCTTTGCAATAGCAACAAGTAGCTGTCCCTTAGATATTTCCTTCAAGAAACAACCATCTAACCCAATAGATTTTCTACACCCTTCATAAATCCCCTTTTCATTGATACAAAGCAAATGTAGAAGGAGTGAAATAATTTTTTCCCATCTTCAAAATCTGTCACTTTTACCACACATGTACTCCCTGGATTTGATTGAAGGAGCACATCTCTATAATCATAAATCCTGTCGAACTCCTTCACATGATATCCTATTACTTCTTTCAATACTTATTTCCTAGCCTTCAAACAAATTTTTTTCGCAACATATAAACCCAAATCCTCCCTTTCCAAATCTTGCATCTCCTAACCCTTTATGCACGGCTATGAAATTATCCTACTTCTGTAGTACTTTGCAAGATACTTGGTATTACACATTGAATTGGTGTTGGTCTTGTTACATTTATGCCTAGAATTATGAGTTTTGATAACGAAATCAACAAATTTGGGCTCTCTGCTTGCAAATAACAACCAAGGACATCCACTAGTTTTGCATTTCACCCTAACTCTATTTTTATCATTTGTAATCTTCTCCAACTCACAACCTCTTTCTATTGCATACCTGGTGACAACTTCCCTAAACTTATATACATTTTCAAAGACCATGTTGAGTTGCCAAACCACCTTATCCCATTTTGGATCATACATTACCCTTATTTTCTCCTTTCTTGCTTTCATGTTACGTATGTTTTCTGATTCACTACCACTCTCATTGTCAGTGTCACTCATAAAACTATCAGTATCTTAACTGTCATAAAAGGGCTAATCACCAACTAACTTACCAAAATATTTTTCTTTCCTTTGTCTATGTCTTCAAAACCTGGATCTATCGCAACAGGTCCAAGAAAACAATCAGCAACTACTTTCTTTCTTGGTGCTCTTTTTTCTTTTAAATTTGTTTTAACTATGTTCAACTCTTCATCCACATTACTACCATAATCGTCCTCATGCTCTTCATTATCAGAACTGCTAGATTTATCACTATCTGCAGTATTACCTATGTCATTTTCCTCTAAGTCTTCATTTCCTATGGCAGTATCATCTTCATCTACTGAGGAGTTTGTAAGAAGTTTTCTACAACATGTGACTGTTTAGGGAGTTCTATTTGACTACTACAATCAATATTTTCAATTTGGGAACCTAAAGGTGAATTTAAACTTTCAACAACCCTACTGGAAGATTCTTCAACGACCCCACTAGGCACGTGGCTATTCTGGACCACATTTTCTCCCTTATGGCATACATAAATATCTAGTGTATCCTTATTACTTAAGAGCTCAGTAAGTACCAACAAATCCCTATTATTTTTCAATTCTACCAAACTGCCACCCTTAGAAGATACAATATACATTTTTCCTACATTGGTAAATCCAAAATTCTTGGCATAATTAATAATTTTTGGAATACAAAGTTTGTCCGTATCCACATTAAAGGCATATTCAATGTTCCCCCAAACATAAACCGGCCCTACCTCACTCACAAGCATACCACCAATATAAAATCTCAAATTCAAATTTGTGTGTGCCATTACCCTAAAATAGCAATAAAAAAAGAAAAGAATAAGGCCAAAAACATAGAACAGTTTATTAATCTAATATAAAAGACTCAAAATCCAAAACTAACAACAAGCAGCATGCATGCAACTATATATTCGACAAACAAACATCGACAAGCAGGAAGATGTAATAGCTCAAAAAGAAAACCAAATTTTGATACTACGAACTAAATTGCAACACTACATATCATAATTTCGCAATAAAATTAGTAGGGAAAAAAGAATAAAACCTATATTGAAGCAATCTTCTTTAATAATCTTCATATTCTTCAAAGAAACAAGGATGTGACGACCAGGCTCATCGTCACGTGAGTTACTGTCCCCTTCCCCCCATTTTATGTTTCTCTATGCTTCAATGTCAGTATTTAAGGTGATCGAGTATAATTGGATTTGGTTTTAGATGGAAATGAGATACTTAGTCTCTTAAAGGGAAGCTTGTTTTGGAAAAGTCAACTGGAAGTTGACTATTTATTTAGAGGGCTCGGATGTGAATTCTGGTGATTTGGTTAGCTTCGGGGCATGATTTTTGACTTAGGATCGCGGTCGGAATTGAATTTGGAGGTCCGGTGTAGAATTAGGCTTGAAATGGCAAAGTTGGTATTTTGGCGAATTCTGGTTGATAGGTGAAATTTTGATCCAGGGGTTGGAATGGAATTCCGAGAGTTGCAGTAGCTCCGTTAGGTGATTTTGGATGTGCGGGTAAAATTTCAGGTCATTTGGAGGTGTTTTGGTCGAGTTTTTGATCGAATGTGAGTTTCGGAAGAATTTGATAAACTTATGCTTGAATCCATGATGAATTGATTGTTTTTATGTTGTTTGACGTGTTTTAATGATTGGAACAAGTTCGTATGATGTTTTGGGGTATGTTGGTGTTTGTTGTTGAGGTCCCGAAGGCCTCGAGGTTATTTCGGGTGATCAACGGATCACTTTTGGACTTGTGTGATTGCTGGCTTTCCAGCTGTGGAGTTGTAGAGAATTCCTTCTTCGCGTTCGCATAGTATGTGTCGCCAACACGTAGAGTTAACTTTGGAGGTCAGGAAAATGTTCATCGCGTTTGCGTTGGGGCCACGCATTCGCGTAGGTTAAGCCATTGGTGCTTCGCATTCGTGGTGCTGGGCACGCGTTCAAGTAGAAGAAAGTAGAGGGCCAGCCTGGGTGTTCAACGTGTTCACATTCAGAAGGCCGCATTCGCGTGGGTTCAAAGGCCAAGCCTTTGCGTTCGCGGGAGATCAGACGCGCTCGCGAAGGGTAATTTTGAGGAAAAATTTATGCATCACGAACGCAAGAGTGGTCTCGCGTTTGCATAGAAGAAAAAGCTAGAGGCAGAAGGGTTTATTAAGGACATTTCATCCGCGACCCATTTATCATTTCCTCCATTTTTGAACCACCTCAAGAGATTTTGGGTAGAAATTGAAGAGAGTTTTGACAGGAATCGATTGGAGGTAAGTCCCGTGACCTAGAAACGCTACTTTATTGAAGAATCTACCTTTAATTCATGCAAAAATTGGGTGAAAATTGAAGAACTAGGGTTTGGGTTTTTGAAATGAAAATTTGGGATTTGAGGGAGAATTTGAACTCCGATTTTGGTAAATTTTATGTGTACGGACTCGTGGCAAGATGATCCGGTGATGGAAATTTCACAATTTTTCGAGAATCGGACCCGGGGCTCGGGTTTTGTCAACTTCGTGATTTTTGGTGTTTTTCGAATTCTTTTGATTGGGTTATGTTTCATTAGCCTATTGTAATATATTCGTTATGGTTTTGGCCAGATTCGACGCACGAGGAGGCCGATTCGAGAGGAAAAGGCTTAGCAGACTAGTCTTGTGGCCGGTTTGAGGTGAGTAATAGATGTAGATGATGACCTGAGGGTTTGAAACCCTGGTATATCACATTGTGACGCTATATTGAGGCGAGACACATACTCTACGGTGGGTGCGGGGTCATTTGTGATTGGAGGACTATGGCTTAGTCCGTCCGAGTGATGTTCATAATGTGTATTGACTAGAAATTGATTGGTAAACATCCTACTTGGATTGCTATGAACATATTTGGGCTGCGAGCCGATTATTTGGATCCCTTAGGGATTATTATCACTGTTTCCATGATGCTTAACATGTTTTCATGATATCAGTCCAGAGTTAAACACTGTCTCGAAATGATTAGTGAATTTTTGAAGTTTTAAATACTTAATCTATAATTCCTAATAATTGGAACTGAAAAATGATAAACTTGACTGTGCCTGTGTGGCTTACATGCATATATCTGGACTAAGTGTGGATCGGGTTGCACGCTGCAGCGAATGGTACGATGATATTGCGCTTGGGCAGTAGGAGTCCCTTCGGAGTCTGAACCCCCACAGTGAGCGCGGGTACCCAAATGGATCGGGTTGTGCGCCACAACGGTCATGTGCATTGCATTGCATTCATGCATCGATATCAATCTGTTTTACCTATCATTGCTTGATGTTGTTCCACCGTTAATTTGTGTTGAATTATTGGTTATAGTTTTGCATTGTTATATTTCGGGATTTCTTACTTTCAGCCATTATATATGTCTATTACCACTGAGTTGGAAGTACTCACTTTACTTCCTGCACCATGTGTGCAGATTCAAGTGTTCCATGAGGTTAGTTGAGCTGTTTGTTGCTTCCTAGAGTATCAAGAGTTGTCGAGGTAGCTGCCTGATGTCCGCAGGACCCGACTCCTCCCCTTATCCCTTTTATCTTTCCATATTTTAGACTTTTGTACTATTGTGGATTTACTACTTGGTTTCATTTAGAGGCTCTAAACTCATGACCCTAGGTCTTTGCGAGATGTTGGCTATGTTAGTGTTTCAGACTTTTTCTATTTAAATTATTCGGTGAATAGACTTAACAAACTGCTAATTTCATGTTGATACTCAGTAATGGGATTTGTGATTGGGTTGTGTGTATTGATTGATCAAGCTTGCCTAGTAATTGTGTTGGGCGCCATCACGACCGGGATTGGAGTCGTGACAAGTTTGTATCAGAGCCTAGGTTACTAGGCCTCATGAGTCATGATCCGGTTAGTAGAGTCTCGCGGATCGGTACGGAGACGTCTGTATTTATCCTCGAGAGGCTGTAGAACCATTAGGTCACATTCTTGAAATTTTTGTCGTGCGATTTTGTTGATCCGAGAACTAAATTTCTGCATTCTATTCTCCCGCAGATGGCAAGAACCCGTGCTACCGGACGTGACAGACGACCACCATTACCACTCGCTAGAGGCCGTGGGCGTGGTCGTGGTCGAGGCAGACCAGCGAGGGCAGCACCTGCAGATCCACCAGTTGCCCCCATTTAGGAGCAGCCTCCAGCTGTAGATGCTCCAGTAGCACCTATTCAGGCACCGACAGTGCCTATTGTGATTCCTGGTCTCCAGGAGGCCTTGGCTCAGATACTATCCATCTACACTGGCCTGGCTCATGCAGTCTCAGCCACTACTACAGCAGCTACCTCACAGACCGGGGGTGGTCATCAGACCCCCGCGGCTCGTACACCCGAGCAGGTTGTTCAGGGATTGCAGACACCAGGAGCAGCCCCAGCTCAGCCAGTTGCACCGGTTGCTCTAGTTGTGCCAGTCGCACCAGCTCCAGATTATGTGGTTCCAGTGATGCCAAACGATGAGCAGTGTCGACTTGAGAGGTTCGGTAGACTCCAGCCTCCGACATTCAGTGGTACTGAGAGCGAGGATGCCCAGGGATTTCTAGACAAATGTCAGCGTATGCTTCGCACTGCAGGGATTTTGGAGTCGAGTAGAGTGGCTTTTACTAACTTCCAGTTCTCAAGGCCTGCATTTACATGGTGGGAGGAGTTTGAGAGGTGTAGGCCTGTTGGAGCAGTGCCCAAATTACTTGGCAGCAGTTCTCCACACTTTTTCTGTAGAAGTACGTGCCGCAGTTTCGCAGGGAGGAGTTGCATCGTTAGTTCAAGCGGTTGCTTTAGGGGGACATGACTGTGACCTAGTATGAGTTGAGGTTTATGCAGTTAGCTTGGCATGCTTCTTGGATGATCTCGATAGATCGGGAGAGGATTAGGAGGTTCGTGGATGGCCTCAACTATCCAATTCGTATTTTGATGACTAGAGAGAGGGTTGTAGCTGCCTTGTTTGAGGAGGCAGTTGACATGGCTCGTCAGATTGAGACAGATCGTCGTCGGAAGCGTGAGGAGAGAGAGGCCAAGAGGCCTCGAGGTTCAGGTAGCTTCAGTAGTGCTCCGTCTAGGGGCCAGTTCCAGCGTGGCAGAGGTAGTTCCTTTAGACCTCCTCAGTTAGATCGCCTAGAGTACAGTGGGGCCTCTTCAGGGCGTGGTCATTAGGGAGTTCAGCAGGGCCAGTCTTCACTTAGTGCCCTTCCAGCTCAGAGCTCTACTCCTGCTTCTTCAACCCAGGGTTCTTCAGTAGCGAGGGGTTCTCTTCAATCCCCTTCTCCAGCACCGGGTAGATGCTATGAGTGCGGTGAGTTTGGCCACATGAGGAGATAGTGTCCTGGGCGTCGTGGTGGTTGATCTCAACAGAGGGATCAACCCTCCTCTTATACTCCATCTAATGCAGCACCATCCCAGTCAGTCAGGGGTGGGGGCCAGATAGTTAGGGGCCATCCTAGGGGTGGAGATCAATCTAGTAGTGGTCAGGCTCAGTTCTAT
Organism: Nicotiana glauca; assembly: GCA_026770625.1. Lineage (NCBI taxonomy): Eukaryota > Viridiplantae > Streptophyta > Magnoliopsida > Solanales > Solanaceae > Nicotiana > Nicotiana glauca. The sequence continues at coordinate 26,540 of MU738524.1, forward strand.
GCTATCCCAGACAGGAGGGACACCATTGCATCAGATGCTGTTATCACAGGTATTATCTCAGTCTGCCATAGGAATGCTTCTATTTTATTTAATCCCAGGTCTACATACTCTTATGTGTCTTTATATTTTGCCTAACATCTGGGTACGACCCGTGGTTGTCTTGCCTTGCCTGTGCATGTATCTACCCCGGTGGGTGATACCATTATTGTGGATCATGTATATCGATCTTGTCTGGTGACTATCGGGGGTCTAGAGACCCGAGTTGACTTGTTGTTGTTGGGCATGGTAGATTTTGATGTGATTCTGGGTATGGATTGGCTATCTCCATACCATGCTATTCTGGACTGTCATACCAAGACAATTACGTTGGCTATTCCGGGTGTTCCGAGGATTGAGTGGCGAGGTTCGACCGATTATGTTCCCAGCAGGGTGATCTTTTTCCTAAAGGCCCAGCGGATGGTTGGGAAAGGTTGTTTATCATACTTGGCTTTTGTGAGAGATGTTGGAGCTGAGACACCTAGTCTTGATTCTGTTCCCATTGTGAAGGATTTCCCAGATGTGTTTCCAGTAGACCTGTCGGGCATGACGCTAGACAAGGACATTGATTTCGGTATTGATCTGGTACCGAGCACTCAGCCCATCTCTATTCCTCCCTATCGTATGGCACCAGCTGAATTAAAGGAATTGAAGTAGCAGCTTCAGGAACTCCTAGATAAGGGGTTCAGCCGTCCGAGTGTGTCACCGTGGGGTGCACCAGTCTTATTTGTGAAGAAGAAAGATTGCACAATGAGAATATTGACTACAGGTAGTTGAACAAGGTGACAGTGAAGAACAAGTATCCAGTACCTCGTATTGATGATTTGTTTGATCATCTCCAGGGGCAAGGGTATTCTCTAAGATTGATCTCCGTTCAGGCTATCATCAGCCGAAGATTAAGGATTCTGATATTATGAAGATGGCTTTCAGGACGAGATATGGGCACTATGAGTTTCTAGTTATGTCTTTTGAGCTGACTAATGCCCTAGCCGCGTTCATGCATACGATGAACAGCGTATTTCGGCCATATCTTGATTCATTTGTTATCATTTTTATGATGATATCCTTGTATACTCGTGTAGCCAGGAGGACCATGCTCAGCATTTAAGAGTGGTATTACAGAGATTGAGGGTGGAGAAGTTTATGCAAAGTTCTCCAAGTGTGAGTTCTAGCTTGGGTCTGTGGCTTTTCTGGGACACGTGGTGTCTAGCGATGGTATTCAAGTTGATCCAAAGAAGATATAGGCGGTGCAAAGTTGGCCTAAACCGTCCTCAGCCATGAAGATTCGGATTTTCCTCGATTTGGTAGGTTATTATCGCCAGTTTTTCCAGGGTTTTTCGTCCATTGCTTCGTCCTTGACCAAGTTGATGCAGAAAGGTGCACCAATTGTATGGTCAGACGAGTGCGAGGAGAGATTTCAGAAGCTCAAGACATCTTTGACCATAGCTTCAGTGTTAGTTTTGCCATCAGCTTCATGTTCTTACACCGTGTATTACGATGCTTCAAGAGTTGGGACCGGATGTGTGCTGATACAGGAGGGAAGAGTCATTGCGTATGCTTCTCGTCAGGTGAAGACTCATGAGAAGAACTACCCATACATGATTTGGAGTTGGCTACTATAGTTCATGCTTTAAAGATTTGGAGACACTACCTATATGGCATATCTTGTGCGGTATATACTGACTATCACAACCTTCAACATCTGTTCAAACAGAAGGATATTAATTTGAGGCAGCGGAGGTGGGTTGAGTTTCTCAAGGGTTATGACATTACCATTTTGTATCATCCGGGGAAGGCCAATGTAGTGGCCGATGCTTTGAGCCGAAAGACGGTGAGTATAGGTAGCTTGGCGTACATTCTAGTTGGGGAGAGTCCCTTTGCGGTTGATGTCCAGGCTTTGGCCAATCGGATGGTGAGGCTAGATATTTCGGAGCCTAGCCGGGTGTTGGCATGTGTGATATCTAGATCTTCCTTCTATGAACGCATTAGAGAGTGCCAGTATGATGATCCACATTTTCTTGTCCTTAAAGACAGAGTTCAGCATGATGATGCTAGGGATGTGACTATTGATAGTTGTGGTGTTTTGAGGATGCAGGGCCGGATTTGCGTGCCCAATGTGTATGGGCTTCAGGAGTTGATATTGGAGGAGGCCCACAGCTCGCTGTATTCTATTCATCCAGGTGCCGCGAAGATGTATCAAGATTTGAGATAGCATTACTGGTGGAGGAGAATGAAGGAGGATATTGTGAGTTATGTAGCTTGGTGTCTCAACTGTCAGCAGGTCAAGTATGAGCATCAGAGGCCCGGTAGTGTACTTCAGCGTATGGATATTCCCGAGTAGAAGTGGGAGAGGATTACTATGGATTTTTTGAGTGGTCTCCCTCGGACAGCGAGGAAGTTTGATTTGATTTGGGTGATTGTTGATCGGCTGACCAAGTCTGCGCACTTCATTCCGGTGTGTAACACCTATTCTTCAGAGCAGTTAGCAGATATTTTTATCCGGGAGATTGTACGGTTGCATGGGTCCAGTTTCCATTATCTCAAACAGGGGTACTCAGTTTACTTCCCAGTGTTGGAGGACTTTTCAGCGAGAGTTGGGCACACATGTAGAGTTGAGCAAAGCGTTTCATCATCAGACGGACGGGCAGTCCAAACGTACCATTCAGATATTGGAGGACATGTTACATGCCTATGTTATTGATTTTGGAGGTTCTTGGGCTGAGTTCTTGCCACTTGCAGAGTTTGCCTACAACAACAGCTATCAGTCCAGCATTCAGATGGCACCGTATGAGGCCTTGTATGGGAGACGCTATAGATCTCTGGTCGGTTGGTTTGAGCTGGGCGAGGTTAGACTATTGGGGACAGAGTTGGTCTAGGATGACTTAGATAAGGTAAAGGTGATACAGGAGAGACTTCGTATAGCTCAGTCGCGTCAGAAGAGTTATGCGGACCGGAAGGTTCGAGATGTATCGTATACGGTGGGCGAGAAAGTCTTATTGAAGGTTTCGTCTATGAAGCCCGTTATGAGATTTGGAAAGAAAGGGAAGTTGAGTCCGCGGTTTATTGGCCCTTTTGAGATACTTAGGAAGATTGGGGAGGTGGCCTATATGCTTTTTTTTCCGCCCAGCCTGTCGGGAGTTCATCCGGTATTTCATGTATCTATGCTCCGGAAGTATGTTGGAGACCCATCTCATGTACTAGACTTTAGTACAGTTCAGTTGGATGATGATTTGACCTATGATGTGGAGCCAGTGGCTATTTTGGGTCGTCAGGTTCGGAGATTGAGATCAAAAGATATGGCTTCGGTGAAGGTACAATGGAGAGGTCGGCCCGTGGAGGAGGCTACTTGGGAGACCAAGCGGGAGATGCGGAGCAGATATCCTCACTTGTTTGAGGCTCCAGGTATGTTTCTTGACCTGCTCGAGGACGAGCGTTTGTTTTAGTTGGGGAGGATGTGACGACCCGGCTCATCATCGCATAAGTTACTACCCCGTTCCCCCCTTGTTATGTTTCTCTATGCTTCAATATCAGTATTTAAGGTGATCGAGTAGAATTGGATTGGTTTTAGATGGAAATGAGACACTTAGTCTCTTAAAGGGAAGCTTATTTTGGAAAAGTCAACTGGAAGTTCACTATTTAGTTAGAAGGCTGGATGTGAATTCTGGTGATTTGGTCAGCTTCGGGGCATGATTTGTGACTTAGGAGCACGATTGGAATTGAATTTGGAGATCCGATGTAGAATTAGGCATGAAATGGCGAAGTTAGTATTTTGGCGAATTCCGGTTGATAGGTGAGATTTTGATCCGGGGGTCGGAATGGAATTCCGAGAGTTGCAGTAGCTCCGCTAGGTGATTTTGGATGTGCGGGTAAAATTTCAAGTCATTTGGAGGTGTTTTGGTCGGGATTTTGATCGAATGTGAGTTTCGGAAGAATTTGATAAACTTAGGCTTGAATTTGTGGTGAATTGATGGTTTTTGTGTTGTTTGACGTGTTTTGATGATTGGAACATGTTCGTATGCTTTTTTGGGGTATGATGGTGTTTTTGGTTGAGGTCCCGGGGGCCTCGGGGTGATTTTGGGTGATCAGCGGATCATTTTTGGACTTGTGTGATTGCTGGTTTTCCAGCTGTGGAGTTGCAGAGAATTCCTTCTTCGCGTTAGCGTAGTATGTGTCGCGAAAGCATAGAGTTAAGTTTGGAGGTCAGGAAAATGTTCATCGCGTTTGCGTTGGGGCCACGCATTCGCATAGGTTGAGGCATTGGTGCTTCGCGTTCGCGGTGCTGGGCACGCGTTCGCGTAGAAGAAAGTAGAGGGCCAGCCTGGCTGTTCAACGTGTTCACGTTCAGAAGGCCGCGTTCGCGTGGGTTCAGGGGCCAGGCCTTTGCGTTCGCGGGAGATCAGACAAGCTCGCGAAGGGAAATTTTGTCAGAGGAAAAATTTATGCATCGCGAACGCGAGAGTGGTCTCGCGTTCGCATAGAAGAAAAAGCTGGAGACAGAAGGGTTTATTAAGGACATTTCATCCGCAACCCATTTATCATTTCCTCCATTTTTGAACCACCTCAAGAGCTTTTGGGTAGAAATTGAAGAGATTTTTGACGGTAATCGATTGGAGGTAAGTCCCGTGACCTAGAAACGCTACTTTATTGAAGAATCTACCTTTAATTCTTGGAACAATTGGGTGAAAATTGAAGAACTAGAGCTTGGGTTTTTGAAATGAAATGTTGGGATTTGAGGGAGCATTTGAACTCCGATTTTGGTAAATTTTATATGTACGGGTTCGTGGCGAGATAAGGAATCCGGTGATGGGAATTTTGCAATTTTTTGAGAAGCGTACCCGGGGCTCGGGTTTTGCCAACTTCGTGATTTTTGGTGTTTTTTGAATTCTTTTGATTGGGTTATGTTTCTTTAGCCTATTTTAATATATTCGTTATGGTTTTGGCCAGATTCGATGCGCGAGGAGGTCGATTCGAGAGGAAAAGGCTTAACGGACTAGTCTTGTGGCCGGTTTGAGGTGAGTAATAGATGTAGATGATGAGCTTAGGGTTTGAAACCATGGTATATCACACTGTGATGCTATATTGAGGCGAGACACGTACTCTACGGTGAGTGTGGGGTCGTTTGTGATTGGAGGAATATGGCTTAGTCTGTCCGGGAGATGTTCATAATATGTATTGACTAGAAATTTATTGGTAAACATCCTACTTGGATTGCTATGAGCATATTTGGGCTGCGTGCCGATTATTTGGATCCCTTAGGGATTATTATGAGTGTTTCCATGATGCTTAACATGTTTTCATGATATCAGTCCTGCGTTAAACACTGTCTTGAAATGATTAGTAAATTTCTAAAGTTTTAAATACTTAATCTATAATTCCTAATAATTGGAACTGAAAATGATAAACTTGACTATGTCTGTATGGCTTACATGTATATATCTGGACTGAGTGTGGATCGGGCTGGACACCGCAGCGAATGCTATGATGATATTTCACTTGGGCTGTAGGAGCCCTCCGGAGTCTGAACCCCCACAGTGAGCAGGGGTAACCAAATGGATCGGGTTGTGCGCCGCAACGGTCATGTGCATTGCATTGCATTGCATTCATGCATCTATATCAATCTTTTTTACCTGTCATTGCTTGCTATTGTTCCACCGTAAAATTGTGTTGAATTATTGGTTATAGTTTTGCATTGTTATATTTCGGGATTTCTTACTTTCAGCCATTATATATGTCTATTACCACTGAGTTGAAAGTACTCACTTTACTCCCTGCACCATGTGTGCAGATTCAGGTGTTCCGGGAGCTTAGTTGAGCTGTTTGCTGCTTCCCAGAGTATCAGGAGTTGTCGAGGTAGCTGCCTGACGTCCGCAGGACCCGACTCCTCCTCGTATCCCTTTTATCTTTCTGTATTTTAGACTTCTGTACTATTGTGGATTTACTACTCAGTTTCATTTAGAGGCTCTAGACTCCTAACCTCTGGTCTTTGGGAGATGTTGGCTATGTCAGTGTTTCAGACTGTTTCTATTTAAATTATTCGGTGAATAGAATTAACAAACTGCTAATTTCATGTTGTTACTCAGTAATGGGATTTGTGATTGGGCTGTGTGTATTGATTGGTCGGGCTTGCCTAGCAATTGTGTTGGGCGCCATCACGACCGGGGTTGGGGTCGTGACAAAGGAAGATATTTTACCAGCAAAATCCTAAGCCTTAATTTTGTTCTGATTCACCAGCAAAACTTCACCTTTATTCCAAATTCGAAATAGCAGCTGTTAGCACGTGATTTTTTCCCTATATGAGAATTACTCCCAAAAATTCAAAATAAAATAATTTTGTGTTGATTGTAATTTTTGTGGATTTTGTGTTATTTTTCTCTGATTGTTCGCATTTGTCCCAGCATGTTAATTTGTTAAAATTAATAAAAATACCAAAATATGCTGCATTTGCATTTAGAGGTATGTTTTACAAAATGAAAAATCAAAAAATAATGTACTTTGCATTTTTAGCATTTAGTCTCCAAGTTGTGTGATTTTATTTTTTAATTGGTGTTTGACTTTATGTGATAATTATTATATAGAGTTAATTAGCATTTTAAGATAAGTTTAGTTTTTATAATTTAATCTAGGATTTTTTTT
>MU738528.1:3779-14653 GCA_026770625.1 Nicotiana glauca
TGACGTCCGCAGGACCCGACTTCTTCCCTATCCCTTGTTATTTGTTTTTCTGCATATTTCAGACTATGTATTATTACAGTCTTATTATACTGTACTGTTAAAGGCTCTAGACTCATGACCCCCAGGTCTTTGGGAGATTTCACAGTATTATTGGGATATTTGGCTTGTTTATTTTATCAGCTAAAACTCATAGCTTCACTACTGTTAAAGATATTGAAATCAATTGGTTTTGAGCTTCATGCTCGGGTTGAGAGTGCAAATGGTCGGGCTTTCCTAGCAATTGTGTTGGGCGCCATCACAATCGGGTTTGGGGTCGTGACAAGTTGGTATCAGAGCCTAGGTTATTAGGCCTCATGAGTCATGAGCCGGTTAGTAGATTCTCGCGGATCGGTATGGAGACATCTGTATTTATCCTCAAGAGGCTGCAGAACTTTTAGGAAATAGTTCATATTCTTGAACTCTTGTCGTGTGGCTTTGTTATTTCGAGAACTAAATTATTGTATTCTATTCTCTCGCAGATGGCAAGAACTCGTGCTACCGGACGTGGTGGACGACCACCTTTGCCACCTGTTAGAGGCTGTGGACGCGGCCGTGGTCGTGGTAGAGGTAGGGCAGTAAGGGCAGTACCAGTTGACCCACCAGTTGCCCCTATTCAGGACCTGCCTCCAGCTGTTGATGCTCCAGCAGCACCTGTTCAGGCACCGACAATGCCTATTGTGATTCCTGGTCTTCAGGAGGCTTTAGCTCAGATCTTATCTGTCTACACCGGTCTGGCTCAGGCAGTTTCAGCCTCTACTGCCGCAGCCACTTCTCAGATCGGGGGTGATCATCGGACTCCCGCAGCTTGCACACCCGAGCTAGTCGTACAGGGATTACAGACACCAGAGGCAGCCCCAGCTCAGCCAGTTGCACTGGTTGCCCCAGTTGCACCAGTTGCGCCAGCTCCAGGGTATATTGTCCCGGTGATGCCAGACGACGAGCAGCGTCGACTTGAGAGGTTTGGTAGACTTCAGCCTCCGAAATTCAGCGGTACTGAGGGCGAGGATGCCCAGGAATTTCTGGACAAGTGTCAGCGGATGCTTCGCACTGCAGGGATATTAGAGTCTAGTGGGGTGTCTTTTACCACCTTCCAGTTCGCAGGGCCAGCATTTACATGGTGGGAGTAGTTTGAGAGGCATAGGCCTGCAGGAGCAGTACCCCTTACTTGGCAGCAGTTCTCCACTCTTTTTTTGGAGAAATATGTGCTGCAGTCTCGCAGAGAGGAGCTGCGCCGACAGTTTGAGTGGTTGATCCAGGGTGATATGACAGTGACCCAGTACAAGTTGAAGTATATGACGTTGGCTAGACATGCTACATGGATGATCCCGACAGATCGAGAGAGGATCAGGAGGTTTGTGGATGGCCTCAACCATCCGATTCATATTTTGATGGCTAGAGAGAGGATGGCAGCAACTTCTTTCGAGGAGGTAGTTGATATGGCTCGTCAGATTGAGACAGATCATTTCCGGGAGCGTGATGAGAGAGAGGCTAAGAGGCCTCGAGGTTCAGGTAGCTACAGCGGTGCTCCATCTAGGGGCCAGTTTCAGCAGGGCAGAGGTCGTTCTTTCAGGCCTCCTCAGACAGGTCGCTCAGAGTACAGTGGGGCTTCTTTCGGTCGTGGCCGTTAGGGATATCAGCAGGGCCAGTCTTGACTCAGTGCCCTTCCAGCTTAGAGTTCTACTCCTGCCTCTTCAATTCAGGGTTCATCTACAGCGAGGGGTTCTCATCAGTCCTCTTCTCTAGCACCGGGCAGATGTTATGAGTGTGGTGAGTTTGGCCACCTGAGGAGACAGTGTCCTCGGTTTCATCGTAGTCGATCTCAGCAGAAGGATCAGCCCTCCTCTTCTACTCCATCTACTTCAGCACCATCCCAGTCAGGTAGGGGTGGGGGTCAGTTAGCTAGGGGTCGCCCTAAGGGTGAAGATCGATCTAGTGGTGTTCAGGCTCGGTTCTATGCGCTTCCAGACAGGAGAGACGCTGTTGCATCTGACGCGGTTATCACAGGTATTATCTCAGTTTGCCACAGGGATGCCTCTGTTTTATTTGATCCCGGGTCTACATACTCCTATGTGTCTTCATATTTTGCCCATCATTTAGGTACGACCCGTGGTTGTCTTGCCTTGCCTGTGCATGTATCTACCCCGGTGGGTGATACTATTATTGTGGATCACGTATATCGATCCTGCCTTGTTACTATTGGGGGTCTGGAGACCCGAGTTGATTTGCTGTTGCTGGGAATGGTAGACTTTGATGTGATTTTGGGTATGGATTGGCTATCTCCATACCATGTTATTCTGGACTGTCATGCCAAGATAGTTACGTTGGCCATTTCGGGTATTCCGAAGATTGAGTGGCGAGGTTCGACTGATTATGTTCCCAGCAGGGTGATTTCTTTCTTAAAGGCCCAGCGGATGGTTGGGAAAGGATGTTTATCATATTTAGCATTTGTGAGAGACATTGGAGCTGAGACTCCTAATATTGATTCTGTTCCAGTTGTGCGGGATTTTCCAGATGTGTTTCCAGCAGACCTGCCGGGCATGCCGCCGGATAGGGATATTGATTTTGGTATTGATCTGGTGCCGGGCACTCAGCCCACCTCTATTCCTCCATATCGTATGGCACCTGCTGAGTTAAAAGAATTGAAGGAGCAGCTTCAGGAACTCCTAGATAAGGGATTTATTCGTCCTAGTGTGTCACCGTGGTGTGCACGGGTCTTGTTTGTTAAGAAGAAAGATGGCTCAATGAGGATGTGTATTGATTACAGGCAGCTGAACAAGGTAACAGTGAAGAACAAGTATCCTCTACCGTGCATTGATGATTTATTTGATCAGCTCCAGGGAGCAAGGGTATTCTCGAAGATTGATCTTTGTTCGAGTTATCACCAGCTGAAGATTAGGGATCCTGATATTATGAAGACAGCTTTCAGCACAAGATATGGGCATTATGAATTTCTGGTTATGTCTTTTGGGCTAACTAATGCCCCAGCCGCATTCATGCATTTGATGAACTGTGTGTTCCGGCTGTATCTAGATTCCTTTGTCATTGTGTTTATTGATGACATTCTGGTGTACTCACATAGCCAGGAGAAGCATGCTCAGCATTTGAGAGTTGCATTGCAGAGATTGAGGGAAGAGAAGCTTTATGCAAAATTTTCCAAGTGTGAGTTCTGGCTTGGATCTGTGGCTTTTCTGGGACACGTGGTGTCTAGTGATGGTATTCAGGTAGACCCAAGTAAGATAGAGGCAGTGCAGAGTTGGCCTAGGCCGTCTTCAGCTACAGAGATCCGGAGTTTTCTAGGTTTGGCAGGGTATTATTGCCGGTTTGTTCAGGGATTTTCATCTATTGCTTCATCCTTGACCAAGTTGACGCAGAAGGGAGAACCGTTTGTATGGTCGGATGAGTGTGAGGAGAGCTTCCAGAAGCTCAAGGCGGCTTTGACCACAGCTCCAGTGTTAGTATTGCCATCAGAATCAGGTTCCTACACTATGTATTATGATGCTTCGAGAGTTGGGATTGGTTGTGTGTTGATGCAGGAGGGTAAAGTTATTGCTTATGCTTCTCGACAGTTGAAGTCTCATGAGAAGAACTACCCTGTTTATGATTTAGAGTTGGCTGCCATAGTTCATGCCTTGAAAATTTGGAGGCACTATCTATATGGTGTATCTTGTGAGGTGTATACGGATCATCGCAGTCTTCAGAACTTGTTTAAACAGAAGGATCTAAATTTGAGACAGCGGAGATGGCTTGAATTGCTCAAGGATTATGACATTACTATTTTATATCATCCGGGGAAGGCCAATGTAATGGCCGATGCTTTGAGCCGAAAGGCGGTTAGTATGGGCAGTTTGGCGTATATTCCAGTTGGGGAGAGGCCCTTTGCAGTTGATGTTCAGGCGTTGTCCAATCAGATGGTGAGACTGGATATTTCAGAGCCGAGCCTGGTGTTGGCTTGTGTTATTTCTCGATCTTCCTTATATGACCGCATTCGTGAGCGCCAGTATGATGATCCACATTTGCTTGTCCTTAAGGAGAGAGTCCAGCATGATGATGCCAGGGATGCGACTATCGATAGTGATGGTGTGTTGAGGATGCAGGGCCGGATTTGCGTGCCCAATATGGACGGGCTTCGGGAATTGATGTTGGAGGAGGCCCATAGCTCGCGGTATTCTATTCACCCAGGTGTCGCGAAGATGTATCAAGATTTGAGGTAGCATTACTGGTGGAGAAGAATGAAGAAGGATATTGTGAGTCATGTAGCTCGATGTCTCAACTGTCAACAGGTCAAATATGAGCATCAGAGGCCTGGTGGTGTGCTTCAGCGCATGGATATTCCCGAGTGGAAATGGGAGAGAATTACTATGGACTTCGTGAGTGGTCTCCCTCGGACAGCAAAGAAGTTTGATTCAGTTTGGGTTATTATGGATAGGCTGACCAAGTCCGCGCACTTCATTCCTGTATGTACTACCTATTCTTCGGAGCGGTTAGCAGAAATTTTTATTCGAGAGATTGTACGGTTGCATAGGGTTCCAGTTTCTATTATATCAGACAGAGGTACTCAGTTCTGGAAGACTTTTCAGCGAGAGTTGGGTTCACAGGTGGAGTTGAGCACAGCATTTCATCCTCAGATAGACGGGCAGTCTGAGCGTACCATTCAGATATTGGAGGACATGTTGCGTGCCTGTGTTATTGACTTTGGAGGTTCTTGGGCTGATTATTTGCCTCTCGCAGAGTTTGCTTATAATAACAGCTACCAATCCAGTATTCAAATGGCGCCATATAAGGCTTTATATGGGAGACGGTGTAGATCTCCAGTTGGTTGGTTTGAACCCGGCGAGGCTATGCTACTGGGGACAGAGTTGATCCAAGATGCCTTAGATAAGGTGAAGGTGATTCAGGAAAGACATCACACAGCTCACTCGCGCCAGAAGAGTTATGCGGACCGGAAGGTCCGAGATGTATCTTATTCGGTGGGCGAGAAGGTTTTGCTGAAGGTTTAGCCTATGAAAGGCGTCATGAGATTTGGAAAGAAAGGGAAGCTGAGTCCAAGATTCATTGGTCCTTTTAAGGTACTCAGGAGGATTGGAGAGGTGGCCTATATGCTTGCTTTGCCACCCAGCCTATCGGGAGTTCATCCAGTATTTCACGTGTCTATGCTCCGGAAGTATGTTGGAGACCCATCTCATGTGTTGGACTTCAGTACAATTCAGCTGGAGGATGACTTGACTTATGATGTAGAGCCTGTAGCTATTTTGGGTCGACAGGTTAGGAGATTGAGGTCTAAGGATATAGCTTCGGTGAAGGTGCAGTGGATAGGTCGGCCCGTGGAGGAGGCCACTTGGGAGACCGAGCGGGAGATGCGGAGCAGATATCCTCACTTGTTTGAGACTCCAGGTATGTTTCTTGACCCGCTCGAGGACGAGAGTTTGTTTTAGTTGGGGAGAATGTGACGACCCGGCCCGTAGTCACATAAGTTACCACCCCGTTTTCCCCGTTAAATGCTTATTCATGTTTCTATATGTGTACTTGGTGAATTTGAGTCAATTCGGATCGAGTTTGGTAGGAAATGAGACAATTAGTCTCTTTAATGAAGGAATAGTTTGAAAAGGTCAACTGGATGTTGACCTGTGAGTTAGAGGGATCGGAATTGAATTCCGGTGATTCGGTTAGCTTCGGGATGATTTGTGACTTAGGAGTGCGATCGGAATTGAATTTGGAGGTCCGATATAGAAATAGGCTTGAATTGGCGAAGGTGGAATTTTGGCGAATTTCGGTTGATAGGCGAGATTTTGATCCGAGTGCCAGAATGGAATTCCGAGAGTTGTAGTAGCTTCGGTAGGTGATTTTGGATATGTCCGCAAATTTTCAGGTCATTCGGACATCGTTTGGTCGGGTTTTTTATTAAATGAGAATTTTGAAAGTTTTAGTTTAACTTAGGCTTGAATCCGTCGTGATTGGATGATTTTTGTATTAATGGACGTGTTTTGATGATTGGAATAAGTTCGTATGATGTTTAGGTGTAGGTTGGTATGTTTGGTCGAGGTCCCGGGGGCCTCGGGGTGATTTTGAGTGGTTAAACGGACCATTTTTGGTTATGGAACATAGCAGATTTTCTGCTGGAGTGTTGCACGTACGTTGGTCATCGCGTTCGCGTAGGGTGCGACGCGAACGCGTAGAGGAAAATTGGAGCCCTGGAATTTTTACCTTCTCGTTCGTGAAGTGGAGGCCGCGTTCACGAAGCTTTGGCATTTTAGCCATCGCGTTCGCGGGAGGATGAGTCGCGATCGCGTAGAAGGGCCTGGGAGCCCAGACTATTAAGGCATCGCTTTCGCGATGCATGTGATGCGTTCGCGTAGAAGAAGGGGTGCTGGCATCGCGTTCGCGTAGGTAGTGTCGCGTTCGCGTAGAGCATTTTGGGTTTTCGGAAGATTGGTCTTCGCGTTCGCGTGAGGGAGGTCGCGAACGCGATGAAGGAAAGTCAGGCCTGGATAGAATGTTTTAATGACATTTCCCCAGCGACCCAACTCATTTCTTCCTCCATTTTTAAGCATCTTAGGAGCATTTGCACGGGAAGTAAGAAGGTTTCGACTAGGAATTGATTGGAGGTAAGTTTTATGAGTTAAATACATGTTTTTATCGAAATATTATCCATGGAATTCATGAAAACATAGCAAAATTCTAGGAAATTAGGGCTTGGAGCAAAAACACTAAATTTAGGAATTGAGGGGCTATTTATGGTCCGAATTGGGAGTTCTTGGTATGTACGGACTCGTGGCGAGACGAGGATTCCGGAAATGTGAATTTCAGAATTTTTCGAGACATGGGCCCGGGGTTCGGGTTTTGCCAATTTCGTGTTTTTGAGTTATTTTCGAGTTCTTTCAATTGGGTTATGTCCCATTAGCACATTGTAACGTATTCCTTATGGTTTTGAGCAGATTCGATGTGCGAAGAGGTTAATTCAGGAGGAAAAGGCATAGCAGACTAATCCCGCAACCGGTTTGAGGTGAGTAATAGATGTAGATGATGACCTGAGGGTTTGAAACCCTGGTATATCACACATTGACGCTATGTTGAGGCGAGACACATACTCTACGGTGAGTGCGGGGTTGATTGTGATTGAGGACTGTGACCTAGTCCGACCGAATAATGTTGAACTATATCATCGGCTTAAAATTAGCCGGTAAACCTCCTACTTGGATGGTTATGGATATATTTGGGGTTGTATGCCGACTATTTAAATCCCGTAGGAATTGTTATCACTGTTCCCATAACATATAGCATGTTTCATGATATTAGTCCTGTCACACCTCCTTTTTTACGATCCTTTTACTATTTACTACACCCCGTATAGGGTATAATAATAAAAGGAAGGAGTTTTTTCCAATTTAAGAAAAGTCGGAACGGAATTTATTTATTTAATTTCAGAGTCGCCACTTGGGAAATTAATGGTGTCCCAAGTCACCGGTTGAATCCCGAACCGAGGAAAGTTTGGCTCTATTAACAGTCCGCGAACCAAAAATCCGGATAAGGAATTCTGTTAACCCGGGAGAAGGTATTAGGCGCTCCCGAGTTCCGTGGTTCTAGCATGGTCGCTCAACTGTTGTATTTGATTTTATCCGATTTTTATACATGTTCTACTTTTGTGTGCCTTTTATTAATCAACCGCTTTATTATTGAATTTTACCAGAATTGCAACGTCGTGAAAATGTATCTCGAACCATGCCGTACCAGTACGCTCGTGGCTTTTAACACATTTTGACCTCGTTGAGATTTGGATTTGGGTCACATAAATGTGCACCCGTATTTGAGAAAGTAATATTATTAAAATCGCGCTTAAAGATTCTATCGCGTTTATTAACTTTGGGGAAGACCGTGAAATTTACTAAACGGTCCTCCCAATTTCTGAGTATATTTTATAGTAATCGTTGAGGATCCCACCTTTTATATTTAATTGGGCGAGGCTCGTCTCAGTATTTTATTTAAAGATCATGCCTAAAGTGACTAAATTTTCTATTGGTTTTGTACCTAAATTGAAGGAAAAGCACTAATTAATTTTTGCTATCGATTGATTTATCACTAATGAGCTCAAACATGGATTTTCAGAGAGGAATTACGATGGCTCAAACCAAAACATAGTCAGCCACAAATTTTGGCTCAGGCTTGATCGAAGATATAATCGATAACTGGACCTGAGCATGCATCTGTTGAGATGAATCTCAATCCATTGGAAGTAGGCTTTTGAGCCTTTTACCAAACAAATTTTAGCTCAAAAAAAAAAGGAAAAATGATAATATGCTGCAATGGTTTCAGACTATTCCAAACGTGACAGTATAAACATGAATCAAACTATTAGTAGGCGAAGATGATTTAGGAGCATAAGGTGAGGTCATGCAATTTTATAATGTATATGGGTTAGCCATGGGATAGACTATCATATTTACAACCAGGTAATAGCACTTATTGTCCTAGTTGATGGTGAACTACGGATTAGTGTAATACTAATTTAAAAACAAGATTTGTAAGAGAGACTAATAACTGAATCGTCAACTTATCCTATTAGTAAACAAAGTCTTATAAAATTTGACAGGAAGTTCTGAAATCATTTCTTAATCTGTTTAAACATCAACAAACTTTACTTAATTTCTAGAAAAAGATACAGACGAAAATCCCAAACCCTGAACTAACACACACACAAAAAAATGAACTGTTGATTGCTGGATCTATTTGCACAGATCACAGATTAACTAACCAAACCATGAAAATTAAACCTTATTACAGTCCAATTTTGAGTCTAACGATAACTTTACACAGTCAGCCTGATGCAATACTCAGTTACATAAATTCTAATTCTAGTAAAACTCAACCATTTCAAATATAAGAACAATACTACAGAATCTGTATTGAAACAACACAAATGCAACTAAACAAATCAAATGTAACTAATTATGAATGTATTATAGGCTATTCCTCCAGCAACTCAGATTTTGTCTCAGCAAGTTACATCCATTTGGATTCGAGTATGTACCTGAATTTGAGATGTAATGAGAGGGGAATAGGTAAGTCAGCAGCCAAATCAAACAGCAGTATCACCACAGCAACAAATAGGATTGAAATCAGCTAAGAAATCAAATTTATCCAGCAGTAAACTTGTACACCAGTTCAGTTGAATAAAATTGAGCTATAGAACTCAAAATCACACACTGAAATTTGAAATTGAGCCCAAAATATCCAGTAGTTTTCTTTTTATTTTCAGGGATTTTTCTATGTTTCTGGATTTGTAAAGTTTAAACTCAGAAATTTTTAAATTTGAAAGATGAGAAATAGTTTTTCTAGGAAGGAATTTTTCGACGGAGCTTCCAAACTTGTAAAATGCTTTCGGAATTTTCTTACGGTTCAAAAAGCTTGTGAATTAAGGCTGAAGTTGCCTATTTATAGATTTTGAATTTGGAGGGAAACTTAAAATCAGAATTTATCTAATAGTCCCTCATTTTTAATTTGTTAAACAAGTTACTATACCTATTTATTAGAAATTATGTTAATGCCCTAACCTATTGCTTCTACCATGTTCCTAATCCTTTGAAATACCTATTCTACCCTCACTTGCATTCTGAAATTGTTAAACTACCCTTTTTAATGCCTGTGATACCCCTGAAACTTTACAGGAATTACCCATTAAGCCATTTTATGTTCCCAAACCACCCCTGATACTAAACCCTATTTGCTAATAACCCTACTGCTTTTAACCTTTGACCCTAATAATCTCAGAATTATTTATCAAGTAAACTAATTAGCCAGTTATAACCGATCGAACGATCAAAATGACCATTTTAATTCAACTAACAGACAGACTTATTTGTAATCAATTTTTAAAGAACTAACAGAATCGAAAACTAATCAAAGATCAAATTATTAATTCCATTAAACCTGATCAACACAGAAAAATATTGAAAAGCTTATTAAAACTCTTATTAATCCCTACTTTATAATTTCAGAACTATATTACAATAACCAGGAATCCTAATCAATATCTATTTTGTTTAAACCCACAGAAAACTGTCAAAGATTATTTTTGTATTTTTATTATATCTTTTATTTTTAATTTCAAAACAGTATCAATCTTCAAGTAGGCAAGAGTAATAACCAGATATATGCCCAAGGAACCAAGAATCACTCATGCATAAAAAGAATCCAAAGGAAAGAACTACTTAGCTTTCGTTAGTATCTACAGTCTTTCTTCTTCTTCTTTTCTTCTTCTTTTTTTTTTAAGATATGGCCCCGGCGTTTATGAAGCCTTTTCTTGAATTTTGGTCACTGAAGTGCTTCGATTTGAAACTTTGAACCACTCTAGTGATTATTAGGGTTAAAAACCTTCGAGCATGGGTTAAGAATAGAAAGAGGGTGGCTTGGTATGATTTTGAAGTGATTTGGATATAGTGACGTTCACCGGAGTTAGGTTTCCGGCGAAACATTTTTCAAGATTCGAGCCGATATGGACTGATTCGAGGGAAACGGAGTTTAGGGGTGGAAAGAGGAGGTTGAACTACGTCTATGGTGTATTTTGGGTGGCGATTGGCAAAAGGTGCATCTCCCGCCGGTAAAGTTCCGACGAGAGGTTGAGAGAAAATTAGGGCGGCTCAGTGAGAATGAAGAAGTAGACTGAATGATTTTAGGGTTTATGTGTTGTATAATTATATTAAAAGACCTCTAATAGTTAGGGACCGTTGGATAAAAGAAATCAATGGCTCAGACTCATCAAGTCTCCAAACGACGCCGTTTACTTTAATGAAAGGTTAGCCTCGTCCGTTGGATTGACTAAATGAACGGCCCAGATTATTGTT
>MU738530.1:0-12397 GCA_026770625.1 Nicotiana glauca
AACTTTCCTCGGTTCGGGATTAATTCGGTGACTTGAGACACCATTATATTCTCAAGTGGAGACTCTGAAATTTTTTTTAAATAACTAATCCCGTTCCGACCGTCCTTTAATTGGAAAAACTCTTTTTATTATATCCTTTGCGGAGTGTAAGCCTAAAAAAGAGGTGTGACAACGCTCGCCCCCGAAGACTGGACGGTGCAACCTGGTCCATCTGTCTAATAACTTCTGCGGATCTCCGTCCACAGCTAGCCTGGGCTGGGGTGCTACCGCAGCAACTGGCTGGACCCCCTCTGCGGGTAGTGCACCCCGAGTATGATAAACTGCGGCTGCATGACCTGGAGCCTGTGCGGTAGGGGTCTTCGCTCCCCCTCCTACCTGTGAGGTAGTTGGATCTGCTAGAAATAAACCAGCCTGAGTCATGGTGTCCATGAACCATAGCATACGGCCTATGACCTCCTGGAATCCCGACGCAGTCATGAAATCCACCGGAGTAGGCACAGCTATGGGCGCCTCGCCCTGCTCCTCAATAATGGAATCCCTCGCAGGGTCTGCTAGTGGCACAATTGGAACGGCTCTGGGATGCCCTCGTCCCCTAGCACGGGCCGGTGCCCTCCCCCGGCCTCTACCTCGGCCTCTAGCAATGGGGGGAGCAGCTCCTCCCCGGTCCGAAACGTCGGCGGTACGAGTCCTCACCATCTGTGAGAGAATAGAAGAGGAAACTTAGTATACTGACCACTGCACGATGAGGAATGAATAAAGAGTAGTCTTTCCTAATACCCTATTGCCCCTCGAAGATAAATACAGACATCTCCGTACCGATCTACAAAACTCTATTAGGTTTGCCCGTAACTTGTGAGACCTACATGAACCTAGTGCTCTGATACCATGTTGTCACGACCCATTTTTCCATAATAGGTCATGATGGCGCCTAACACCATGGTCAGGCCAGCCGAATTGCGGAAGTATGATTAAGTCCTCATTTTAGTCTAGCCAAAAACATAAATACAAAAGTTTTCAAGTAAATGATGAAGCTAGTAAAAATCATGAAGTGCTAACATAGCGATACAAATCTCAAAATAAATATCTACTACAGTGTGTGCCAGAACCTGATGTCACTAGCTACGGGCGACCAGTAGAATACAAAAAAAAAATACAAAACACTGTCCTACTGTCCGAATCAGAATAGACAGAAATAAAAATACAAGAAAGGACTCCTTCGGCTGTGGATCGGCATGAGAAAGAAGGCAGCTCACCGCAGAAGTCCCTAAGCGTGCTCACTGCTGCGCACCAGGATGATGTCCAGATCCACCTGCCTCAAATCCTGTACATTTAAGTACAGAAGCGTAGCATGAGTACATAAACCACATGTACTTAGTAAGTATCTCGTCTAATATCGAAGAAGTAGAGACGAGAGGTTGACTTGATACTTACTAAGGTCAAAATAATATAATATGATAGAATGAGATATACAACATGAAAGATTTCCGATAACACAAGTTCAACAAAAGAGTCATATTCATGTTCTTGCCTTAATTAAATTACCAGTTTTCCTTTTATATCAAATGGGTGATCACGTCATAACCAAATGTAAGCATATAAACCATGCACAAACATGCCGAGGTCGACGGCCCGCTCCAATAGAAAATAAATTGTGCACTGCCAAGGGTCGAGCGGCACGAACCATAGATGCATCTATTATCACCGAGGTGATCGGCCCGATCCATAATCATCAAGAAAATATCAAGAAAAGCACATAAGGCTCAATTACATACAAGGGAACTCCTACCAAGGGCTCAACAATTTATATGTTCACTTTCATTTCCTCAAGTCTCTAGCAATTCATAACGATCATATTGGTAGGTTATAATAAGAGATATTCCCCAATTAGACATAACGGGGGTCCTAAACTACCCGAACAATTATCATATAGTAGCTACGCTGGAACTCTCGTCACCTCGTACGTACGTAGCCCCCGCATTTAGCAATAATTTCTTATTAAAAATCCTATGGGGACAATTCCCTCTTAGAAGGTTATAAAGGAGACTCACCTCGCTCCAAAGTGTGCTCCCAATATCCAAGAACGGGCCCAAGTCCTTAATTCGAAGCCGGACAATCCCAAACTAATCAAACGAAGCAAGAACTAGTAAATAAAGGCTTACAAGGTAGAATTCTAGCTATCTAAGCAATTTTCTAACAATTAACACAAGTTTCCTAAATTCTGACCCCGGGCCCATGTGCCCGGGTTCCGAGATTTTTCAAAGGAAGTTGTTCTCTATCACCTAAGGATCACAAATATATGATTTCTAGTTCATTACATGGCAAATTATGTGCTAAAACCGTAGTTTTCATTAAACCCTAGGTCTAGCTCAAATCCCTTAATTTTACCCAATTTTTTAGTGTTAAATCTACCTAATTTTTGTGTATTTGAACTAAAAATGAGTGGGGATTACTTACCACGAAATGTTATGTTGAAACCTCCCCTTTTGAATCACCAAAATCGCCTAAGAGTTGAGAGAGATATGGAAGAAATGAGCTTAAGCTCGTATTAAATGAGATTCTGACCCCAGTGATTTTCGCTTCTGCGGAGGAAATCCCGCTTTTGCAGCTTCCGCTTCTGCGGAAATGGGCCGTTTTTGCAAAAAAAGGCCAAAGGAGCCTGGGCTGCTTCTGCGGTCTCAAACTCGTTTCTGCGAGTCCGCTTAAGCGGAAAGCCCACCACTTCTGCGGTTATGGGCCTGGGGCGGATGGACCGCTTCTGCGGTTTTCCCTGGGCCTGGCCCCTTCCGTTTCAGCGAATAAACGACCGCTTCTCCGGTCTCGCTTCTGCGGTCCCAGAGCCGCAGAAGAAGTTATGACAGAAGCAATTGATGAAATTTTCCTAAGTTTTTCAACTTCACTCGAACCTCGACCATTTGACGCTCGGGGCTCCCGAGCCCCACCCGAACATACCAAAAAGTCTTAAATCACGAGGCGGACCTACTCAAACCCTCAAAACACTCAAAACAATGCTAAATCGAGGAATCAAACCCCAAAACCAAATGAATCAATTCATTGAATTTTGAGTTCTTAATTCTCCTTCAACGGGTCAAAACGTCCTTAAACTACTCGGATGGACACCAAATTTTACGGGTTGTCTTAACTGATATTCTGGACCTGTACCAAGTTTCGGAATTGAAATTCGAACCCGATACCTATGAAAATAATGATTTCTTAGTTTATTTAGATCTTTGAAACTCAAACTTAATAATTTTACATAAAAATTCATTACTCGGGCTAGGAACCTCAGAATTTGATTCCGAGCATACGCCCATATCTCATATTTTCCCACGGACCCTTAAAAATTGTCAAATCACGGTTCCGGGTCCGTTTCCCAAAAATGTTGACCGAAGTCAAACTTGGCCTTTTTAAAGAGGCTTAAAGGAGCAACTAGGCTTAATCTTGCCCAAAACTCCTCTAACTTCCGAACCACCTGCCCCCACAAGTCATAAATTAGCTAAAGCAAGTGCAAAAAATATTATTTAAGGGAATGGGGCTCGAAAATACAAAATAACCGATCGGGTCATTACAAGAGATGTCATATTTAGAGAAGATGTATTTCCTTTCATAAAGAAAGATAACAAGTGTCAACAAATATTTATTGATACAACACCAAGCTTGGGAATAAAACTACATGATTCTACAATACAATATCAGAATAGAAAAACAACTACAAATACTAATGAAGATGGCAACACAGAACATAATGAAACAGTTATGCAACACAACACAGAAGAAAACTATACAGATGCAGTTACAGAACATGCAGACATAGATTTCTACTCAGAGCCTGCTCATTCTGATACTAGTACATCACAAATGCCATCTGACACTACTGAGATACAAAATCAGCCTTTGCCTGAAGTTAGGAAATCCTGCAGAGACAAACATCCTCCAGTCTGGATGAAGGATTTTGTTTCCCTCAATATCCATCAAAATGTACCATATGCTCTAAACAATTATATTAGCTATGATCATCTCTCCTCTAAATATCAGTCCTATTTAGCTACAACTCCATCAGTTACTGAACCAACTAACTATTATTCTAAAGCTATTTTAGATCCTAGATGGATACAAGCAATGAATGAAGAGATAAAATCTCTTGAGAATAATCATACTTGGGATATTGTAACTCTACCAGAAGGAAAAAAATACTATAAGATGCAAATGAATTTACAAAATCAAATACAAAGCTTCAGGAGAAATTAAAAGGTTCAAAGCTAGATTAGTAGCCAAAGGCTATAGTAAAAAAGAAGGTATTGATTATCAAGAAACATTTTCACCAGTGGTGAAAATGGTCACAGTAAAAACTATTCTTGCCTTAGCAGCTTCAAGGAAGTGGCATATACATCAAATGGATGTATATAATGCTTTTTTGCAGGGGATTATTTGATGAGATTTATATGGATCTACCACATGGATTTCAAAGTCAGGGGGAGAACAATGTGTGTAGACTTGTTAAATCCCTGTATGGGCTCAAACAAGCACCTAGATAATGGAATGCAAAACTGTGTGAAGCATTGCTGAGGTTCAAATTCAAACAAAGCGAGCATGATCACTCTCTATTCATCAGGAAAACAACTGAAGGTACTACCATAATACTAGTATATGTAGATGATATGTTAATCACAGGTGACAATCTGCATTTGATTGAGGAAACAAAGAACCTACTGCACAATCATTCAAAATGGAAGATCCGGGGGAGCTAAATACTTCTTAGGAATTGAGTTTTCTAGGTCCAATCAAGGAATAACTATGCATCAGAGAAAATATACTTTGGAATTAATTACAGAAGTTGGATTAGCTGCAGCCAAACCAGCAATAACTCCAATTGATGTCAACATCAAATTAACCTATAAACAATATGATGATCACATTGTAAAGGTAGAAGGCACAGAAAAAGAAGATAGGTTAGTTGATCAAATTTCCTATCAAAGACTAATAGGAAAACTACTATACTTGACTGTAACAAGACCAGACAAAGCATTTGGAGTTCAAACTCTTAGCCAATTTCTCTCAACAACCTAAAAGATCACACATGGAAGCTACCTTAAGAATAGTAAGATATGTGAAAAATCAGCCAGGTCAAGGAATTTTATTATCAAGCTCTCAGAACAACACAATCACAGCTTTTTGTAATGTAGATTAGGTTGCATGTCCTCTGACTAGAAAATCAGTTACAAGTTTCTTAGTTAAAGTTGGTGACTCATTGGTCTCCTGGAAATCTAAGAAACAGACGACTGTGTCTCGAAGCTCTGCAGAAGTAGAATACAGAAGTTTTGCCACAAGAGTAGCTAAACTTATTTGGTTATATGGTTTATTAACAGAGATTGATACAAAATCACAGTTACCTATCAATATCTATAGTGATAGTAAAGCAGCTATACAAATAGCTGCAAATCCAGTCTACCATGAAAGAACCAAGCATATTGAAATCGATTGTCACTTCGTAAGAGAGAGAATTCAACAAGGACTTGTCATCACGAAGTATATTGCAATAACAAATCAACCTGCTGACATTCTTACAAAGGGATTAACCAAAGTACAACATGAATATTTGAAATTCAAACTAGGTGTGATCAATATTTTTTCACCACCTAGTTTGAGGGGGAGTGTTAAATGATATAAGGGTAGAATAGTCTTTTTAGCTTATTCAGTTATTAACGTCTTAATAGTTGTTAGGATGATTAGTTAATTAGTTACAAATACACACATATGTAGATAATATAAATACATGTGTACAACTCATTAATTGAATAATAAAAAGTATTCTTTCTTAGCTAATTCTGTTTTCTCCTCTTCCTTCTCTATGTGAGTTGTCTTCTTCACCTTCATCTCATCTGAATCTATACACGAATTACATCAAATGCATCTAATTCGAATCGAAATTAAGCAACATGTTATTGACCTTGTAAATCTATCCGCTAACAATAGCGCGGGCTATTCAGTTTTCGGACTGATTATTGAAAATAGCCAGCGTTTACAAAGTCATTGAAAAATAGCTATTATTTTGCTGCAACACGGAAAGTACCAGCATAATATACTGAAAGTTGGAGCACGTGTGTACGAACTTTCAACATATTATGCTAGAACTCTAGTATATTATGCTGGAACTCCATATGTAAAAAATTCGAACTCCAATATATTATGATGGAATATTTTTCGAATTTTGAATAATGTTTTCGTTCAAATCTATTTTTTAATTAAAATTTACTAAATTTCGATTACTTTTGAAACTGTGATTATTTTTCAATTACCAGTTGTAAATCTAGCTATTTTTTAATTTCACCCATCTATCCTTGATTAGAAAATTTACCGTATTGTCATTTTATACTATACGAAATATATTAATTAACTTTACCGTGAAACAAATAGCATAGTCTATTTTTAGAAGACCAATTCTTTTTTTTTTGTTACCCATCCGGTGTCCGGTATCCGTATTAGGGCCCAACTATATCCGGATTCGCGCCGCATAGGGCCCCTTTAGGGGGAAAGCGCTCCCTACCAAGGATTTTTCCATACTCAGGGCTCGAACCCGAGAACTCTGGTTAAGGGAAGAGCTGACCTCTGGTTAAGGGAAGAGCAATCCCATCCACTGCACTACATCCTTTGGTGGTAGAAGACAAATTCTACTTGTACGAATAGTGGCACTGGTGATGAAGGAGAAGTCATTTTCATGACCCAATAATAGTGACCAAGAATGGAAAGGTAAGTTATGATTAAATATAGACTTAGTGTTAAGAAACTAAATCAAAGTAATAATATGAAACAAGCAAATATATAAGAACGTAGGGAACAAGAGATGAGAGATTCGTATTTCTTTCATATATTCAAGTGTGTACACTATCACCTCTCATCCTCTATTTATAGTATTACATAGAGGTATACAAAATAATGCCATAAACATGACATTAAACATTTGAGATCATGGAGGAAGATCATGGGGAGGTTATGGAGGTATGTGAGTTACAACCATAATTCTATAAGTGTTGGAGTAGTGGGAGTTATGGAGATAATGGAGAAGAGTAGTGGATATTAATCCTTTAGGAGTTATGGACATCCACCACTAGATAATTATTTATGTCACTTACGATATAAATATTTTTTACAATATTAGTTCATACAAAAGTACAGTCAAACTTCTCTATAACAGTCTTGTTTAATCCGAATATTTTTGGATGTTATAGCGAAGTGTTGTTACAGAGAATATATATTATAACATAACATGAAAATTAGTTCTGGAAAAGCTTGGCTTTTATAATAAAGTGTTATTATATATGCATGTTGTTATAGAGAGGTCTGACTGTATATGTTAAGGTAAATATAACTTGACGGTATAAAAACAAATGCAAGTCATGATGTATGTTAACTCACAACTTTAAGTACTCCATTATTTATGCACATCTCACTACTAGAAATTCGGTAATTAGCAATCACAAAAATCGACCAACGTTGGTCGGTTTTGGCAAATTACCGATCAAAACGCGTCCAAACACGCTTGGTCGCTATTTTGGTGGTCGTTTTAGTATACAGACCAAGGTTGGTCGCTAATTACCGACAAAAAAAAACGACCAAAGTTGGTCGGTATTTTAAATCTGTAATCAAAAGATTCACCGTCTGGGAATCGTACCGGGGTGTGCACTGTGGCAGGATACAATTCTACCACTAGACATTGGTGTATTTTGTTTTAAGATTGTCTTTTTATTCATTTATACTCTTTAATTGTATTTCGCACGAAAATAACCGACCAGAGTTGGTCGGTTTTTTAAAATGACTGGCCAATTTTACCGACCAAAGTCGGTTGGCTTTTTTAATATTAACTTTTATTTATTTTAATTGCAAAAACTGATCGAATTTGGTATGTTTCTTGAAAAATAAATTTCGTGGGAGTCAAAAATAGTTTCCCGCATTTTTGCGCCAAAGAAAACCGACCAAAGTTGGTCGGTTTTTGTCAAAAAAAAAAATTAAAATATTTTGAAAAACCGACCCACTTTGGTCGGTTTTTGGCCGGTTTTCTTACCAACCAAAGTTGGTCGGTTTTTCTTGGTCATTTTTGTCGAATTTATAATAGTTTCTTATTTTCCTCTCAAAATTAAAAGAGTTTAAGTTATTACAATATATATATTTAATACAAAGTCCAGGTGTTGGGATTAATACCACGCAAAGGTGTCGTTTGCTGTAACTTATTCAGTCAAAAATTAAAAAAACACATAAGAGGAAACTCATAAAATAATACAGAATACATAACGAGTGACTCGCTAATTTCTTTTTTCTTAATTGATGTTCTGGCTCACCAAATATCCAGAACCTTTTAATAACTCCTAGTTGATTTATGAGTCAACTATACATCAAATTTTGATAAACATGGAACTTCTAGAACCTGCTAAATCTCCAATATGTATGACTAAATTAACAAGTAATGAACCACAATATCAAATCCTTTATGAATTTGCTATAAATTATATATGATTATTATATAAATAATTGATGATTTAATATTTGTTGAATTAAGTATTTGAGTTCCCTTCCCCTTCTGTTTACTTCCAATTTTTGAGATAGAGATATGATCTTAGGTTGCCATTACTGATATTACTTACTACGAGCACTTTTTTGTTATTTTTCACTTCGTTTGGATGGTTGTTATGTATCGTCTCATAATATAATATATCGTATTGTGTTGTACTATAACATTTTAATATATAAGATATTTGGATAGATTGTATTGTTTGTCGTCATTTCACGATATCATGCATAGGGATGGCAAGTGATGCGGGTGCGGTGCTGGTTTTCTCTTAACCCGCAAAATTTCAACCCGCCCCGCTTAGCAAATGCACCCGCGTTCACCCGCTCCGCATCCACACCCGCGCCACCCGCCCCGCCCCGCACCCGCTTAACTTTTTTCCCTTTATTTTGTTAGTTTATTTATTTTTTAATCTTTTGGCTGGATTTTTTTTGTACATTTATTATATCTACTCGTACTTTTATTAATTTCAATGAGTTGCAGATTTTGTTAATCTTAGAAGTGTCAGACTTACCGTAACTTCCTTTTGGGTACTAGTAAACGAATTATTCATTCTTTCTCCACATAATTTTTCTATTTATTCGCTTTATTTTACTACTGATTTGGAAATACCGAATTTATTATGTTAGAAGTTTACTTAGCTTAGACCCAATTTCCATCGGTATGGGTTTCATCTTCATTATGGTAGAAAATTGAGTTTCCTTCTTTAATGAATTTTTTAAACCCTCACCCACACACTTTTTATTTTTTTTATTTCGAACCGCCCCGCACCCGCATGTGTTTAAACCCACACCGCCCCACATGTGTTTAAAACCGCCCCGCCCCGCACCCGCACCGCCCCATTGCCATCCCTAATCATGCACCAACAATCACTACTAAAAATTCGGAGAAAAGCGACAACGAAAAGCGACCAAAGTTGGTCACTTATTGGCCAAAAAGCGACAAAACACGCCTAGTCTATATTAAGCTGGTCCCTTTACCTTAGGGACCAAAGTTGGTCGATAATTAGCGACCAACTTTTGTCTTTCAGGTAAAAGGACCAAAATTTTCCGGGTAAAGAAAATAGCGACCAACTTTGGTCGCTACTATATTTTAATATTATAATTTTTGCAACCAAAGTTGGTCTCTTTATGTAAATTATATTTTTTTAATTTATTATTAATCATAAAATAGAGATCAACTTTGGTCTGAAAAAAAATATTATATTTTAAAATCTGAAAAATAGCGATCAAAGTTGGTCGCTATACTATAAATATTTTTAATTTATTTTTAAAATAATCGACCAAAGTTGGTCGCTAACTTCATGAATTAATTTTTTTTAGTAACTAGCGACCAAAATTTTCAGAAATTGTTAATTTTTTGGAAAATAGCGACCAAAGTTGGTCGCTTTTTGTGAAATTTGGGTTATATAGCGACCAACCTTGTTCGATATTTCCCAAAAAAATGTTTTTTAATAGAAAAGCGACAAAATAACGACCAAAGTTGGTCGCTCTTTTTGGTATATTGTTGGCAGAAACTGCCTATTTTGGCAGCTACACCACCTGTTAGCTTACCAAAATTCCTAAATAGGCATTTTATGCCAACAACAACAACAACAACAAGAAACAACAACAACTAAAAAGCAACAACAACAACAACAATAACAACAACACAATAAGAACATTATAACGAACAAAGTATAAAGTTCAATAGAACTTTATACTTTAAGCTAACCAAACTAATAAGTTAATTGTTATTACAAAACCATTCGAAAACTGATTGTATTTGTCTAGTATAAACTAATAAGTTCAAAGATTGTTCTGTACATCATTATCATCACCGTCTGATGAACTTTCTTCACCATGACGGTATTCAGAATGGGCTATTTGTGGAAGATGGGAAGAACGATTACGGGGAGGACGGGAGGAACGACACGGGGAAGACGGGAGGAAGGAGCATGGGGAATGCGAGCCTCTGGCGATAACTCACGATACCGGGGAATCGGAAAACTGCCAGAAGTTAGGAGAGATTTGATCTGCTCTTGCATGCCCTTATACTGAGCTTGCATGCCAGAGTACTGCATATCTCTAAGCCTTTCTCTCTCCTTGGTGACTTCTAGCTCGGATGTGAGCTTTTCTACAGTCTCCCGCATAGAGGAGAGGCTCTCCCCATCAAGTTGCTCGGCTTGGGAGGAAGTCCCTATCCCTTGCATTCCACACTTATAGAGATGAAATTTCTTATTAGGAAGCCCGTATACCTTCCCCCATTTTGGACCGCCAACAGCCTGCGTCCATATTCTCTCAGCATCCTCGTCCGATAGTTGGATTGGCGCGCCCGACTCATTAGGTGGCTGACTGGGTATGAATTGCTCCACTTCAGCTGTGAAGCGACCCTATAAGAAAAATTACATTGAATTACTATTTCAAAATTTATATAAAAGTAAATCAAATTTCTTAATGAAAAGTGAAAACTTACATGTACAGTCGAGGCTCGGCCCTCGACCCACCTTTCTTGGTCTGTCTCTTTCTTCTTCTTTACAATATGAGTCTCCTTGAAGATCTCATCTTGGTTCATCGGATGCCCCAACTTTTTTTCCGGAAAACTCATAAATTTTAGTTAATAAACAAAATACATATAATTTGAAAATTAAAATAAATTAAGCAATTACGTACCATTCTTCGTTTTATCGTCCCTAGACTGATCGCACCTCCAGTGTGCAAGGATCCTCCCTTCTCAGATTCTCGGGCTTTCTTTCATTTTTCGCTCTTCTGTATGAACTCTGCTGTAAGCCATTGCCTTTGCAAATCATCCCATAAAATCCTGAAGCAACCAGCCAGGCTTCTGGTTCAACCGCCTAGCTTTGGAGAAACAATGGGACAACCACTTTCGAGCTTTTAGATGGAAATTTGCAGCCACTTCCGCGCTATAGCGGTGTTCCCATACACACNTTGCTTAAAAGAATATTTATACCTTAAATTGATTGAAGATTGCCTCCTTGAGAGCGAATGGGAATTCACTCCAAGTCGTATAAGGACCATCATAAAGCTTTCTAGTGGCTTTGGTGATGATCCTTGTAGTAATATTACTAGGGATGAACCTGTAATTTAATTAAAAAACACATTAATATCTTAGTAAAACTATACAAAATAAAAAAAGTAAAAATAATAAATAACTCTTACCCGTCACCCTTAGGGACTATGATGATCCTGCCATATTCATCATAATGCACCTCCTCGTCATCATCGGCATCATTGTCCGAAGAATGTACATCGGAGGCATGTGTGGAAAGTGTAGGGGGGTCAGAGCTAGTATCTCGCAGGCGAAGGCCTGCAATAGATGGAGTCCCAGATGAAGATGGCTGCGAGCCCTGGGAATGCGAGCCCTAGGAGTGCGACATTGCTGTATGGGCCGCAAGTGGATGAGACACAGATAGCTGTAAACCGAGTGGCCGTGACATGGATGGGTGTGATCCATGTGGATGTAATATGGATAGATGCGATCCATGGGCTGCTGATGGATGCGATCTATGTGGTAGTGAGACAGGTGGACTGTATGTAGGTCATACAGTCCTATGGCCCTGTGAAGAAAGACCTAGCGTATGCACGAAGGTGTGGGGCTGGTGATGCGCTGGCAGCTCAGAATAGCCCTGGGGTGGAGGCGCAGCCATAGGCATAGGCACATGCATATGTGAAGAGGCTGGAAGGGATTGAGTAGTATCTTCTACCCTCCTCTTTTGTTTCCTAGCCTTTTCTCGACCCCGAGAACCAGTAGGATCACTGTTACCTCAACCCTTGCCTGTCATCTGCATAATATAATACATAGTTAGATTGAAACATATAAAGAAACTAGCTATAAACGAGA
>MU738536.1:6116-17318 GCA_026770625.1 Nicotiana glauca
AAATGAACCAATGATGTAGTATGCACCATGTATTCTCGTCTAAATTAATGAAAGGCATGGGTTCCGTATTCATATTGATTTGGGGTAGAAAGTGTTCGGTAAGGCTTGCTCAATTGGGTTTATTTGGTTGAGCTCCGGTCACGCCTCCGAGGTTGGGGCGTGACAGTCTCAGCAGGAGCGATCCCGCTCCAGGCCCCACCGCCGATCAAGTTTCAGATACCTCTTGCCCCATAAACATCGTGCCCATCTCTTTCGAATCGCCATCGGCATGTTCCGTCAATGGTTCCTGAACTACATTCACCCTGATTCCTATAAAATCAGGGATATGTAGGCAGCTCAGAAACTAGAGCTTGGTCAAATTCTTTTCAAATCGCCGCTTTCGGTCAAACCCGACAACTCTTTCATCCTTCCCGGGTAAAGAGGGGCAGTTGTTGATACCCAATATTTCCTTAAGTATTTCTTATACTCAAATATTTCCAAAATAGCATATTGGTGCATATATAAGCACATCCAAGAGTTTTGACATTTTTTGATGATTTTTAAAACCAATTTATTGCCTATTTTTACACAACAAAATCCAATAATTATTCCCAAAATTATCATTTTGGTAAATAATTCATTTTATTTTCACATTTACACCTAAATATAATTAAAGTAATTTTAGCATATCTTTTACAAATTTGTTTGGTATTTTAAAGCTAAATTGCATATAATTGCAATTATAGCCTATCTTGTAATTTATGACATTTTACGTTTATAAAATTAATCCCAGCATTTTTTAATTAATATTTATATAATACTTATTTACCCAGTATGTTTAATTTATTTTTAAAATCTGTACTACTATTATATAAAAAATCAAAGGGGGAAAATTGGCTATTTACGATTTAGCCTTTATTGCATTTCAATTATAGCCAATTTGGCACCTCATTTTAGCCCCAATTTAAAACCTAATTACCCAGCCCAATTAACGTGCCTACCCGACCTAGTACATGTTCAACCGACCCAACCCATATCCCTTTTAAATCCCGGCCGTTGATCATTTAGATCAACAGCCACCGTTACTTCTTACCATTTTTAATTCACATGACCACCTAACCCTATCTCATTTTCCCAATTCGCCGCCCTCAAATGCTCTCGTCTCTCGAGCTCTCTCAAAACCCTAGCTGCCGCCTCCCATCGAAACCCTAATCCATGGCTCCCCAGACTCATCGGAGCCCTACACCGGCCTTCTATGGCTTCTATGGGCTCATCTTTGAGGTCCTATGACCAGATCTTGAAGGGGTCTCGACCAAGCTTTGCTTGATGGCTATTCTCCGGTCATCTTCAACCTCTGTCCGGCCAGCCATGGCCATTCGAGTTTGATCTCCGACTATCTCGCTCAGATCGATGGTTTCCAAAGCCTTTCTCATCACTTGGGTTTCTTATGAAACTCTAGCTCTAAGGTTCCTTCGATTTATTCTTAGATCTGCCCCAGATCTATGTGTGTTTGAACTTTCTGAGCATGTTTCTCGAGGTTTCCCCAACTTTTGCTTTCAAAACTCTTTGTTCTTTAATTATGGTTTTATGTTAAGTTATTTCGAATCTCCCCCTTTGTTCTTGGCATGTTTCTGTACTTTGTTGGTTTGTATCCCTTATCAGAGTAAGCATGTTGAAAAGCCCTAATTTTGGGATTCTTGTTTGAGTCTGTTTGTTAAGGTTTCATTCGATTCATACGCTTATCATCTCTAGGTTTATTTGATGTTAAAAACCCTAATTTTGGGGATTTACTTGGGTTCTTGGTCCTATTTCTTTGGTTTACTGATTAATGATTAAAACCCTAATAGTTAGGGGGTTTTCGCTTGAGCTTTGAAATTGCTTGTTGTTTCACATGTTTGTCGTCTCTGAACTCAACTGATTTGAAACCCTAGTCTCTTTGGGAGGCTATTCGAAGTCCTGTGAGTTTTGTTTGTGCATGTTTGTATGTTTGAAATCATTTAGCTTGATTCTTTGTTTCAACATTTTTTTTTTCTCTATATGTTCTATGCTTATGATTCTCACTTGACTCTCTGCATGTTTTCGACTCCTTCTATTACGCACTGAAGCCTAAATAACACGCTTTGAGTGTCTGCTCTATGCTATTGTTGTATGATGTTTCTTTTGCCATGACTTAGCCTCACATGTCTGCTATTTGTGCATGCATTATATACTGAGTTCCTCCTGTGATTTATTTAACTCGAAATTGATTTCAAAAACTTTTCCTTCCCTGAGATCCTGATTTTACTAGCCTGTCAAAGTCTAATTGATTCTTTTCCTTTAATTGGCCTCACTGAATCTTTCCAAAAATAATTTCAAATCCTTTACTTAGACTTAATTGCCTATTGTATCACTTTACTGTTTCTTTTATGGCAACAACCATTCTGCTTACAAGGTTGATTCTCCTTTCATTATTTGGATCCTGTTAGTATCCGTTTGAATAAGAATCCCCTGATTAAAGGGGAATGTTATACTAATTGATTCTGAATTGTGACCATGCCCATATTTGTGTTAGATTTGTACTTATTACCTTATTTATCTAAACATTTTCAAAGCTATAAATACTCTCCTCCCTTTTATTTGAACACACGAACACAGAAAACAATCTGAGTTCAAACACTCCATTATACTTTTTAAAAAAAAAAAAAAACTCTCTCCCTCTCTTTGCTACTTGTGCTGTTGTGGACTTTTGTTTGCTCTATTTCCTTCTGCACTTTTACTTTCTTTACTGGTATGTTCTAGTATATTTTCAAGCTTCATCAACAACATGCTTCATTCCTGTCTACTTCTGATCATGTTTTCTTTAATTTACATGTATTTCTAGCATGTTGTAACATGTCCCTTTCCCTTGTAATTCAATGTTTAATTTATGTGTACATCCTGTCAGTTGTTGGTTATCTGTGTGATACTTTATGGATCCCAAACCCACATATCCCCTTTTATGCTTAAGTTATGGTTCAGAAACATGGCAATGTCTGAAATCATTGTCCATGGATATGAACTGGGCCCTTTGGGCCCTAAGCTTGTCAGTTTCCCATCCTCATTCCCCTATTGTGTGTATGCTGAGTAACATCCTTGGCCTGCCAGTACTTCTGATTATTGTTCAGGTTGTGGCTTGACCTCCATTAGGTCTTTAATCCCTAAATGCTTGATCATAGGTTTGGTCAGGGGTATGCCAGTCTATTTTGTGGCTGGGCATGACCACCAGCCTGCCTAGGTAGCCCCCCTACCCCTTTCTATTGCACTTACACCCAACTCCTAGAATTTAAGTTCTGCCCCTCTTGTGTGAGCCTTGCCTTGGGACCCTGGAGCTCCCTCTGAACTTGGACACATAAGGGTTGGCCCTTCCACACTGCACAAGTCAATTTTTGATTAACATCTTGGGTGTATGCACTGTCTGGGGTTCCTGAAATCCCTTGGATCTCTGAAACACCCTAGATGAGAGAAGTCTTGGAAATATGGATCTCGGAAGTGGCTCAATCTCATATTATTAGTCCTTAAGTCTGGATTAGGCTGCTGGTATGTAGCTGAGGATTTCTGATGTATTTTTTTAAATTCCAGTTTATTTCTTTTGGGTTGTAATAACTTGTACAAACTCGGGGGACTTAGTAAAAAGGGGGGATGGGATTTATTTTTACGCACCAAGGGTAGAGATCCTGCTTGTAGGGGTTTGTTATGATTTCTGCAATTTCACACCTAGAAATCATGCCTATAGGTTAACTTTTAATTTTTGCAAATACGCCTAGATATCATGCCTATAGGGTTAACTTTTAATTTCTGCAAATACGCATAGAGATCATGCCTATAGGGGTTTGTTATAATTTCTGCAAATACACCTAGAAATCATACTTGTAGGTTTAAACTTTTATTTCTGTAAACACACCTAGAAATCCTGCTTATAGGTTTAAACTTTTCCGCATATACACCTAGAAATCCTGCCTATAGGTTTAAACTTCTTATTTCTGCATATACACCTAGAGATCATGCCTATAGGTTTAAACTTTTATTTCTGCACATACACCTAGAAATCATGCCTATAGGTTTAACCTTTAATTTCTGCAAACGCGCATAGATATCCTGCCTATAGGTTAACTTCTAATTGTTCCGCAAATTCATATAAAAACATGGTCTACAAACTGCTGCATTCTGCATCAACAAACGTCACCGGCAAACCATTTGTAGGTTTGAATAATAAAAGTTGCATATAGAGAGCATGTTCATAGGACCTTCTGTCAACATCTAAAAGGTGTCCAAATCATTATTCATATAGAAAGCATGCATATAGGAAATTTCGAATCTAAATAGAGATAATACTAGTTGTTAAACTTATATTGTCCCGCTAAAATAAGTAACCCATGTTAGTTTGCACACTTGTTTCTAAAATCAGTATATATCACGCCTAGTTATAATCAACACTTAGGTCAACTAGATCAGTTTCAAACAATTGCATTCGAGTATGCCTAATGTAGACTTTTTGCCAAAAAATATGTGTTGAACCAGTCTGCTCGTCACTTTATTTAAATAAGACCAAAAATCAGTACGTGAAAGACAAGCTAAACTCTGTGATTTTCGATGATTTATGGAGGCATATTTGAGCCCTGCTTGCTTGTCTATTTCCCCTTCTATTTGCAATTATTTGTTTTGGTTGACGCCTTAGAATTTTATCCTTTGAAACTTCTAAAATCCCCAAACCCCTTCCCTTTAGGATTAGTAGTCCATTTGCCTCCATGACTGATAGGATTGGGACGGGTAATAGCATGTAATAAGTAAACGATACCATTCCGCACTTTAATACCTTGACGGGGTGGGAAGGGTAGACATGGAGATGATGATTACACGATAACACTATGCGTACAATTGGGTACCGGTGTTGTGCGAATGATCCATGTAATGTATAAACCTAGGACCCCCCCTCCCTCTTTATTAGTTTAATAATTTTCAAAATTTTAAAAGTTGTCCCATCTTCAACTTCTGTTTCTTATACTTCTTTTAAGTTGTTTGCACCAATTATTTGACCCATTCCCTTTACTTGTGTATCTCTTCTTTAATCACAAAACCATTTTCTTTCTGAATTCCAGCACTTTTAAACCCTTTGTGCTTCTTATTTGTAACGGTTTCTCGCATTTGCAATACTTGCTTGTTTACTTGTTTATTTGCATTAAAGTCATAATTGTAGCATGGTCGGGAACCACATTAGTGGATCTTGAGGGGTGCCTAATACCTTCCCCTCGAGATAATTTCTAGCCCTTACCCAAACTCTGGTTTTCATCTTAAATTCTTCTAAAAAACTGTCCTAATGCATTATAATCATTAGGTGGCGACTCTCCCAAAAATCCAAAACCCAATTCCCAAACGGGAATAGAGTTGTCTTCCCAAATGTCGTAAACCCGATTCCGCATCTTAGAGGAAAAGGAGGCGTCGACAACGGTCTAATAAACATTACAATTATAGGAACAACGGAACATGATATATATTTATTTAAAGACTGTGCAAAATGACTAACAATGCTACAATCACAATAAGGGAAGAGAACAACAAGTAACAACGAAAATACTAAGAATAATGACACATAAGAACGAGCCAAAAACACAACCCAAATTCCAAGATCACAATATAGTAAAGGAAAACAAAACCATAACTCCGATCCTATGACAATGTTCACATCAGGTCTTATCCAAAAATTTCCATGAAATACCGACTCTCGAACAAATTACAACTCACGAGTCCCAGTATCTGAAATCTAACACTTAGCATCCTGTGCCCCCATCAGCCTCACGGTCATACTAACAACTCACTTGCTAACCAGGGCCACTCTTGTATATATAATAAGTAAACGAGTGTACGTCTATACTTAGAAAAATCGGGAGAACTTCACATCCCATAGGAGTGTTCAATTACGTGTATGCTTGTGCAAGCGCTTTAACAAGATTTCTACCAGCTAATAAACGTAAGAAGAAAAACGGGTAGCTCATACGATGTTTCCTCACAACTCCCACGAGATAAAGCTCATACAGGTAAGCGTACCATAATCACAACATTTAAACAAATAGAAATGCCCTCATGCCATCACAAATACTCATAATCAACCCTTGATATAG
This sequence comes from Nicotiana glauca, assembly GCA_026770625.1. Lineage (NCBI taxonomy): Eukaryota > Viridiplantae > Streptophyta > Magnoliopsida > Solanales > Solanaceae > Nicotiana > Nicotiana glauca. The sequence continues at coordinate 12,230 of MU738536.1, forward strand.
CACACCTTGTTCTGCCGCGTGTGTAAATAATAACATAATAGGTGCCCAGCCTTGTTTTGCCACACGTGCATCATAATGTTACCACCTTGTCTCGCCACATGTGCAACCCACATATAAGCATATATACATATCTTGCCTTGTTATACCGCATGTGCAATATATCAATAGTAGCAATAGCACAGCAGAAACCTTGTGCAACCCCACAACAACAATCGCATGGCGGAAACCTCGTGCATCACAATATCAATAACTGCACGGCAGAAACCTTGTGCATCAACACCCCAAGTACAACAGCAACAATGACAATATATACAAGAGCACGACAAGTGAATCAACTCAAGAACTTTCGTTCACCAGGGGACGGTAAAACTAGCTCACAAGGAACAACCATAATAGAGAACACTAACCGTAATAAGAATAACTCAACAAGGGAGAAAAATAATATGAAGCAACAACCCCATAGCATGTAGTTCAACAACAAGGGAGTTAACAAGAGTCAAGTAAATTTCAAATAAGGAAATATCAACTAAACATAGAATATCTACACTTCTTTTAAGGTTGGTCAAGTTACGAAGGATATACAACAATTTCAATTAGGGATGAGCAGAGGGAAGATAACTGTAACCTCAATTAAGACTAAATAATTACATGAGAGATAATAATGATTTCCAATTAAAACAAGCAGTTATGAAAGATAACGTGATAATAGAGGAGGTAAAGATCTTCAGTTAAGTAAAGTAAAAGTCAATTAGGCAATAAGAATGAACCATAAAGCAATTAATTCCAAGTAAAACATGTAGAGGTGAAATTAGTAATAGGGAATTCAATCATATCAAGAACAACTTCATACTCGGTGAATATAAGGACCTAAGAACCCTCCAAGGCCAATTTTACCACAAATAACTCCGAGCACGCACTCATCACCTCGCGTACACGGATTACAATCAACAGAGAAGGCTTAAATCCTAAGAGGAAGTCCCCCACACAAGGTTAGGCAAGATACTTACCTCGAACCGACTCAAAATCAACTAGAAACCACGCTCTTGCCACGAGTGCTCGACTCCAAATGGTCCAAATCTATTCAATTCAATTTAATAATGTAAATAACACTTCAAGTAACTGATTCTACAATTAAATTCTAAGCTAATACGCGGAATTATATAAAATAACCAAAATGCCCCTCGAGCCCACGTCTCGGAAGCGGATAAAATTTATATTTTCAAAATCCTCACACCCTCACGAGTCTAACCATATCAAAATTATCCCAATATGATGTCAATTGCTCAATCAAAATCCAATCTCTAGGTCTAAGAACTTTTCCCCCAATTTCTACCAAAATTCCGAAATTAAAGGATGAATTTAAGAGAAGATTCATATAAATTAGTCTAAAACGAGTAAGAATAACTTACCCAAGTCTCCCAGGTGAAAATCCATCCAAAAATCGCCGAGAACCAAGCTCTAGAAGTCAAAATATGATGAAAATAGTGAAACCCTCGACTTTGGGATATATTATGCCTGCCCAGGTTTTTGTGCATCACGATCGCGGGAAAAGAGTCGCGATCGCGTAGACCAAATTTTAAGGCTTCCCAGGTTGCTCATCGCAAATGCAATGATGAGCTCGCGAACGTGGAGAAGAAAAATGCGAGGCTTCGCGATCGCGAAGAGAGAGATGTGAACGCGAAGAAGGAGAATGCAGGGCCTCGTGAACGCGAAGGGAAAGATGCGAACGCGAAGAAGGATTTCGAGATGGTTGGCAACAAAGCATCGCGATGCGAGAGGCTATTCATGATCGCGAAGAAGGATATCAGAAGCAGCAAATCAACAGTTCCAAAAATGGGGAAAATGACTCGTAGCCCATCCGGAACACACCCGAGGCCCTCGAGACCCCGTCTAAACACACAAACAATTCACATAACCTAACATAGATTTGCTCGGGGTCTCCAATTTCATCCAACAATGCCGAAATGATGAATCACACTATGAATCGAAGTATGAACTTTCAAATCTTCCAAATTTGAAATCTTGCGCCGAAACAAATCAAATCAACCCGGAATGATGCCAAATTTTTCAGACAAGCCCAAAATGACATAACGGAGTTGTTCCAACTCTCGGAATTGCATTCCGACCCTGATATCACAAAAGTCAACTGTGGGTCAAACTTCTTCATTTTTCCAAACTTCAACTTTTGTCGAAATGCGTCAATTTACCCCATGGACCTCCAAATCTGAATCTGGAGGTGTGCCTAAGTCCAAAATAACCATACGAAGCTGTTGAGATCATCCACGACTCATTCCGGGGCCGTTTACCTAAAAGTCCAATTCTGGTCAAATTCTCACTATTTAAACTCCCAAAGCTAATTTTTTTTTTCTTCCAATTTGACTATAAACCATCCGTTAACTGAATTCCACCATGCACACAAGTCGATACTCATATTTTGAAGTTGTTCCAGACCTTACGCTATTGAATGGAGCTTAATTTCTCAAAATGAGCGGTCGGGTCGTTACATCTCCTATTTCTTCTAGGAGAGGAGTTATTTCTATATTGCCAAATCAAAAACGACTCTTTTCTCATCCCAGAACATGGTAGCGGTTCACTTCCCTATTCGATATAGTGTTTATCAAAGATGGTAAGTTACCAAGTACTCTTCTCACATGATTCTTGTCGGAAGGTGCAAAGTCTTTCTACCAGTCAAGTAGCAAAGTGTGAAATGTTTTGGACCATACCGAACCTGGGGACTTCATGCTTCATTTTTTGCAAACAAACAAAGGTTAGCCCTTTTCCCTCAAGATTTGATTACTTACGCAATAATGAATAACACGTTGGCATATTTTCTCTAAGTAATGCATGTAATATGATAGTGTCCATTGGGAATGTGAAAATCCGTCGGACTATGGACAAGATTTATCTTAGCGAGTTGTTATGTTAATAGAGCTTCAAACCATACTAGGTTTAGCATGATGCATGTACATTTCAAGTTGGAGTAGGGTTTCTAGAATGGTCTAGACTGGTACTCCCAAGTGGACAACTTGAGAGGGAAAGGTTTGGGACCATCGATTGCACTGCTGATCAACTAGTCTACCGTAAATACACCTTTCTGATTTAAAAAGGGCAATTTTCAAAAGAGAGCGAACACTCATCAAGCGCTGCTATATTAATAATTGGCACGAGTGAAGTATGATGTGGAGCATGCTTTATGCAAGAATAATAACAAGCTGCCAAGTATTTTCATGATAAAATATGTAAAAGTAGTAAATGAGATAGTAAAAGTGAACATGGAAAGAATAGAGAAGAAAGACAAAATAGAGAAGTTAGTTTAGTTCCTAAAAAATGTACGAGAACGTAATGAAGCGGGAAAGGAAAATGGATGGGAAAGGCATGATATAGATGTTTTAGACAAGGTGAAAAGAGATGAAGATTGGTCATAGCAAACAAAGAAAAATGGGGGAAAGGATATGATAGCAAATTTAAACAAATAAAGGTGAATAGGGGAAGGGATGTGCATATCAAAGCTAATTTTAACAAATAGAGGTGAATAGGAGAAGGGATGTGCATGGCATAGAAAATTTAAATAGATAAAGTTGAATAAGTGAGGTGCATGTAACAAAGAAAGTAATCCACATAAGTCAAGCTCGTTATGGTAAAAGCCTAAGTGTAAATCCCCACCAGAGTCGCCATGCTGTCGTGCCTCGTTTTCTCGCGAAAGTAGGCTCGACGTGTGACAGCTCTTTAAATGGGTATTAAAAGAGAAGAGTTGTCACCAAATGATTTTGGGGTGCGTTAGGGCACTATTTGCAAATAACTCTATTTTAACTAGTCTATATCACCAAAGATCAGGTAAGGACTCAAATTACCTCAAAGAGAAGGTGTTAGGCACTCTTCAAGGTCTACAACTGTGGGTCCCAGTCAAACTTTAAACTGTATGGATTGTGTAATTAGGCTAGGTGATCAAATAAATAAAGTAAAATTTAGAAGTCCAAGAATCTTATCAAAACATACTAGAATAAGTACAAATCCAAAAGACTACAACGATACGACTAAATCACTCTATGTTAAGCGACTAAGTGTAACTAATAAGTACATAAAGAAAAAAAAAGTGGGTCCTAAGTTTTTTAACCTAAAGGAACACCCCGTGCAACATAAATAATACTTTAAAACTCCCTTGGAGTAGGGGTTGCTCATATTATTTAGCAGGCACAGACTATCATCTCCTGCTACCAAGTTACTATGTTGAAGTTGTTTACTTAAAGGTGCTCTAATTCCATTCTAAAATGTATCCTATGCGTGCACTAACCGTCCCATACCTGTTTCTTGGAGGCTTTGGACCTCTATTTGGGTTGTTCTAGACTTTACCTAGGTTGCTAAAAATGAAAAAACTAATCAAGCATCCAAAACAAATAGGGCTACACATAATAGCACAGAGTGGCTCATGTTAGCCTTCACACGTAACAACAAAGCACGCAAACATGTTCCAGGCTACACAGTAGACAATTTCTAATGTATTTGAGTTGTTAAGTCCTATGGGAATGATTTCTATATTATTCTAATTTCTGATATTATGCAGACAGTACTGCAATTTTTAGACTAATGCTTAGGGAGATTGCAGGAATTATAAATCCTATAGGTATAATTTCTAATTGTTTGCATAATGAAATGATCTTGGAATTATGAATTACCGGTATTGATTTTATAGGCGTGTGTCTCAAGAATGAGACAGTATCTTATAGGTAGAATTTCTAATAGTTGCTGTGAGCACGTGATTTTTACCCCAAATAAAGAATTCCAAAAGTAAAATAAATAAAAGGGAATTAATTAGGAAAACATCAAAAATGATAGAACAAATAATAGGAAAATTAAATATAAAAATATAAAAATATCATAGGACGAAATAAATAAGTAAATTACTTCAGAAAATCATAAAATAAATATAAAATAGAAAATACGAAAATAAAAATAATAAATACAATATACAAAACAAGAGCAAAACTAAAAATACACATTTGGGCCAAATCTGATATAGATATATCAATACCAGAACCAGACCAGGCCCAAAAATCCTAGTCCAGTCCGCCAACTCAGTTATACAACCAAA
>MU738538.1:0-21206 GCA_026770625.1 Nicotiana glauca
ATGAGTTATCATGTGACATAATTAATAAAAAGAATGCAACAAAAATTCTTAAAATTGTAAAATTATTTTATTTGATATTTTTGGAATGATTTGCTTAGGGTAAAAATCAGATGCTCACAGCAGCACCTTGCCAAACTCGGAAATTTCCTTTGTAATTTATTTTATAAAAGGTTGGGAAAAGGGTTTCCTGTAAATCTGCTTGTCTCCTTCTTTATTTCTGTTGCCTTGAATTATTTCTAAGTATAAACCTCGAATCCGAAATAGAAATTGGGCGAAGGCTGATGTCAAATAGGGACTTAACTGCCGTACAACGGGCAGTGTTTCGTCGGACAGAAAATGCCCCTGTGACAACTGGTATCAGAGCGGGTCAGGTTCTTGATGAGGTCGAAACGGACATGGACAAGTCTGCAAGACGAAGGGTCAATTTGCTTGTTCGTGGAGGGACTGTCTTGGCTTAGAAAATTCAGAAAAGGCCAGGAAGGCAGTGACGCAGAAAATTTCAAGTTTTTGGGTGCCTAAAATCAGTGTGGGTTCTTTCAAATCTGTCAGTTGGCATGCTGAATTTGTTGTGGGAATGACGTACAGGAAATGCAATGGGAAATGAAAAACGTTGCACTTGAGGGCAAGGACAGCGAAATTCTCAAACGGGTGCTGAACTTGTGATGTCTTGGCAAAAATGGCAGCATGTGTTGGAATCTATTAGACAAGGGCGTCGAATTCAACTGGTTGGGGGTGGTTTGTTAGACCCTTGACAAAGCTGATCGGCAAGCGGCGCGGCAGTGGCAAGGATTTTGGCATGATAGCCTTGCCATTGGCCTATGTGCGGGGGAAAAATCAACATGCAAGACAATGCGGGTGTTGTCGATGGCAACAAATTGTTGCAAGGGCAAGTGTGACGGACTACGCTTCTATTTGAGGGCTTTGGTGTGACGGACTACATCAAAAATATAAGGGGGCTATTTGCAAGCAAAGGCCAAGACCTTGACGGAACTAGGCGGGCTGAACATATGCTTGACAAGGCAAAACGGGAAAGACCTCGGCGCTTAAATGGGACAGCTTAGTGCCAAGGCAGTGGCATTAGCAATGTGATGTTGCCATGACTTGGGTGAGCGGGCTGGCACCTAAGTTAATTGTGGGCAAACGACTTGGCAAAAGGAAGGGCATCAAGGCTTGGTGACTTGATGCTAAAATCATCATGGCATTGGAAAAGGGCAGACTTAATCAAGTAGGGGCGACTTGACAAAGACAAGCAAATGTGCAACGGAAAGGCACCGCGCGGGCAAATTTGTCATGGCATTGAAGTTGCGGCAAACGGGCCAAGTTCGTGGGCGATGGCAAGAAAAGTTGTGGCACAATGCAGCTGGATACAATGGAATTGGAGTTGGTCCAAGCCAAGGTACGAAATTGGGGCAGATGCTGGCCAGGAAATGCGTATATGCTGTGCAAATAATGCAGTTGGGCGGTTACAACTACCCTTGTCCAAAGTTCTGAATATATGCTGAAGTGTTTGCACGTTTTTGGGGCATGTTCTAGACATGTTCCACACGTTTTTGATCATGGGGATCATGTCCTATCAGTTAGGGGATGTCAACTGAACATAGAAACTAATTTTGGGCTGACTACATTATATATATGTGTGCTAGCAGCCTTAAAAACGGGCTAAGTACCTAGGGAGGTAAATAGTCTATCAAATAGGCTTAGGGTTGTCTATTTTATGGCTTGAGCATGGCAAAATATGTGTCATTGCCTTGCCAATTGAGTGGCAGCACGAGTGGCCTTAGACGGGGGCGTTTATAGGGCAGATTCGTGCAAAGTGTTGGCTATTTTGTGAGTTGGTGCCTGCCAAGGGCGGCAGCACCTTGCCAAACTCGAAAATTTCCTTTGTAATTGATTTTATAAAAGGTTGGGAAAAGGGTTTCCCGTAAATCTGCTTGTCTCCTTCTTTATTTCTGTTGCCTTGAATTATTTCTAAGTACAAACCTCGAATCCGAAATAGAAATTGGGCATGTTAAGTGGGGACTTGACTACCGCACAACGGGCAGTGTTTCGTCGGACAGAAAACGCCCCTGTGACACCACCCAAGAAGATCTACCATTGCAGTATAATGATTTATCATTGGTACAATCCCATAGCGACGTCTCATGGAATTGAAATATGCCAATCCTTCATCCACCAGTCCCGCATGTCCACAAGCACACAAGAGCTCAAGAAATGTGATTTGATTAGGAGCAAACCCTTCAGCTGTCAGTTTATCAAAATAAGAAATAGCCTCTTTACCTAAGCAATTCTGAGCAGAGCACAACCAGTTAAAGAGCATTCCATGTTTCTATATCTCGTTCTACCATATCTTTGAAAACCTGAATTCCATCAAAAGATCCACATTTGAAGTACATGGCATTGAGTGCATTATCGATAAAAAACTGTGAATCCATCCCAAGCTTAATTGTCAAGACATGAAGCTGTTGACCTAGCTTCTTTGCACCGAGGCTCCTAGAGGCACTCAATAGACTAGTGTCTGTCAATTCAATTGGTTTAATTCCACGACAGAATATGTCAAGAAATAACTCTAGAGCAATTTCTCCTTCGCCAACTTGCACATAAGCTGATATCACGGAAGTCCAAGACACAACATCACGATTAGGCATCTGCTAGAAAATTCTAATAGCATCCTCCAACCTAAAATTATCAAAGTGGTATGCGGGGATGAAAGGAGAGGATATTATATCTGTTTTTCTTAAGCCAAATGCTTCTGCATCCTCTTCCAAGTCCTTGTATTTAGCATACATGGTTATCAGTCTATTTCCCAACATATGGATTATGTTGGCATGCAGCTTTGAACAAAAGACAATGTATTTGTCTCCCCACCTCAATGGCTCCAATGTCTGCACATGCCAAAAGAGCACTCGTTAAGCTCGAATCGCTTGGAATGTTCCCTAATCTTTGCATCTTGTCGGAGTATTTTACAAATTTTAAATAGCCATGTGTTCTTTTAATTTTACAAGTGGTCATGAATATCTATCATGTGGCCTTTTGCACGAAGATATATGGCCAAATGGCAAAGCCATAAACAAGTGGTAGAGGAGACATAACACTTCTCTCTTTGCATGGAATGTTTTTGACAAGTAGATGAACACTTGTCATCTTCTTACACAATTCTACAACTATAAATACCCACTTTCTATACCATCTGAAAATATCAATAAATACTTTGCTCTCTTATCATTGCTAATAATGATTAGTAATCATCACTACAAGCCTTCTCTTTTTTCAATTACGTGCAGCCTTTTGTGTGTTCTAATTTCTTTTATAACCTGTGTTTATTTCTTCATTCCAAACTTGCTGGATTTATTATTAAAATTTTCCTGATTTCTGTATCCTCTAAATAATTGGAGATGGGCTTGTTTAATCCTGGGGAAATATTTCACATTGCTGAAATAGTTTTTTAGTACAGTACTGAGCACGACTCAAGTCAATTCACATATTTCCGCTCACAAATATTATTGTTGTTATTTTCCCGTGTAATTTCCCTACACATCTGTGTCATCAACTTCAGTGATTCCATGCTTTGTCTATTATGCATTAGCCCCGAAATCATTGCAGCCCAATAAGCTATATTCCTTGTGGGCATTTGCATGAATAACTCATTAAATTCCTCAACCATGCCATTGTGCATACTGAGCATTCCAACTAAGGACATCTGGGTTCATAATGCCGTTAAACACTTGCCTTGCTTCAATTATCCTTCCTCTCTAAGCATATGCAGTCATCATTGCCGTTTGAGTCTCAAAGGTCTATCCAGCGATTTGTCTATAAAATGCGACTGCATCTTCCAACCTTCCACATTGCGAGAGAGCCGAAATCATTGTTGTCCAGGAAATTGGTTCTTCATTTTTTTCAGGCATATTTTGAAAAAAACTCAACGCCATATCCGATTTCCCTATCCATGTACACACATTTAAAATTGCAGCTCCCACCGGGGGCGAAGCTATGTTGGTCCAAGGGTGGTCAACTGACCACTTTTCGTCGAATAATTATACTATGTATAAAGTAAAATATTATTTGTTATTGATTAAAAATAGATTGTGAACACCCTTGCATAGCCTACTGGCATATTTGAACATCCTTATTGAATTTCATGGCTTCGCCGCTGATTCCCACCATCCTCACTGTATCCCATCTTCATTGCCATAGTAACCAAATTCGGAAGCATCACCAGATTATCCAATCCAATGACCATCGACAGAGCCACCAAGAACATCTTCTGATCCGGTTGCACCTCACCCCTCCTATGCATATCCGCAATCCACCTCCACGTTTCCTCAAACTCACATATCCCAACATACCCAGAAATCATAATTGTATACGACACCTCATCTCTCAGGCATTACATCAAAAAGCTATGACGCCTCTTGCATTTTACGAGCTTTCACGTGCCCAGAGACCATAGAATTCCAAGTAGCGACATTTCTGTCACGCATTTCATCAAATGGCTTCCGGGCACTAACAAAATCACCATTCTGCAAGTACCGACCAAACATGGCATTGCAAGAAACAACATTCTTCACATGCATTGCATTGAAAGCATCAACAACATAACAAAATTTTTTCAGCTTTAGCATACCAGCTACTCCATCCGGTCCATAATACGTGGCCAATTTATCTTTTTATTTTGATCCAAAATAAGTGTCCATTTACCTAATTAAGAAAAGATTCAATTTCTTTTTTTTTATATCCCTAAAAAGTCTTTTGAGGGTAGTTTTGTCATTTTGATCTAGAATTTAATATTTCTTTAAATTAGTCACTTATTTGTGGACCCAAGGAGTAACATCCAAGTCCAAGTCCTAATGTTCTTGCCTTTGAAAGGCATCGAAAAGGGCTCGAGCATCGTCAAGGCGGCCATATGGCAGTAACCGGAGATCATAGAGTTCCAAGAGAAGGCATCTCGTTGTATCATTTCGTTGAACAGTTTACGGGCATCATTGTTGATCTTGCCGAGCTTAAAAAGTTCTTGGATTTGTTGGTTACATTGGAGCAGATAATTTGTTGGTGGAGCCAGAGTTGACAGAGAGCGAAAGGGTTTCATGAAGCCAGAATAGAGAAACTACATTTCATAATACCAGTGGCGGGAGAGACAACGTCATGTTGTTATTTAGGAGTTAAGTGCACGGTTAGCCAGTAATAAGACATGTATTTACTTTTAAGTCACTGTTTAAAATATCTCTAGTCTTTAGCCATTACTTTAATAAATTTTTGCCCGTCCGGACTAAAATACCCTTATGCTATAATTCGCCGAAACCTACGCGGATTGCAGAGAACTTCGCTCAAATTAAGGACTGCATGTCCTTAACTTTTGAACTTGTAACTTTTAGTTCACTACTTGTGAATTAGGTATAAATATTTAATAATTTTTGTATGCTTACAGAGTTAGGATTTATTTTGTAGGATTTGTTGAACATGTTTTTTAGAGGTGCATAAGAGCCGGAGAATGTGGAACTTGAGAAGGTGAAAGTTGTTCGCTACTAATGGCGGGGTCAAAGCCATGGTTGCTACTTTTGTTCAGCATTAAAAATGCTGAATAAAAAGTAAATACCAATTTAAAAAGTGAATATTCCATGCAATTTTTACTTATTTAGGAGTATTAGACTATTAGTTATATTTTCACCTCAAGGGTTGTGCTGAGCTGTTACCCTTAGAATGGAAAAAAAGTGTAATATGGAGCGTTTTGGCTTTTAATAAATTAATAAATGTGACACAGATCAGATTAACTGGGTTCTTACGTGTTGAATTACTAGTGGGGGTAGCCAGGCTTTTCCCTGACCCAACGGGAATAAAGGTATATTGTTTTGTTATACACTATGTTATCCTTTTGATTCTAATTGAAACAAAAGATTATTTCAAGTTTGTACTCCCTTATGAATGTAATGCAACTGATTTCATATATTACAAAGTTCTACATTGAAGATATAAGTTTTATAATCACTCTTGAAAGTTGAATGAGGATTTTTGGTACTTGAATCAATAGAAACTTCAGCAATAGAACAATTAGATTGTTGTCATTCTGCCCTGCATCCATACAGTGATGCAACATTTTCAAAATTCTATTCCAATTTTGAACTTATTAATCAAAGGTTTTGAAATAGGAAATCCAAACCTCTTTGTTTAGACCATAGATTGACGGCATTATAATTTTTCAGTGGTTAATAACATCACCATTTGCGTCTCCAAGTGCTGCGTCTTTAAGATACATGTTAGGCAACTTAATTCTTTTCACATTATGATCCTGTTGAACAAAGTCATTTTTGGTTGATCAAAAGTGGGTGGGGTGGGGGTGGGGGGGGGGGGGTTTCTGTTGAAAGAGTTCAGAAGTCTTCTCTAATAGCTGCAATTGCAGTTCCTTAACCTTATTTCCTCACCTCATCATGGTATACTCGTGCTCTTAACCCATAGAAAAAGTCTATATCAAAACAAAAAATTACACATTAATTATCATCAACACCATTCTACATCAGTAATGTAATTCGGTTAGGGGAAATACTGAAAAAGAAATGTATTATAACTACATCGCAATTTTCTTCACGTAAGTAAGGAAACAAGTGTTCAATGTAGCCATAATTTACCTGGTAAAAAAATAACAAGATTCAGCAAGAAAATTATTATACAGCATGGTACAGTTCGCTAAAGTCTTTTAAACAGCCAGTTACAAATTTGAGAGATTATGCCATAGTCAGTACTCATCAGAAGGTTTTTGGCAGCATTAAACGCGCACTTCCATCATTCCTCTCATTTTCAGCTCTTAATTTTCAATTCAATGAAGGATTTAACTCATATACACTGGCACTATAAAGTTTGATTCTTATCCACAAAAAATAAAAACATAGAATATATTGCCAAATATCTTGTCGAGTAACCAAATGACACAAGCAGTATTTTGGTCAGGCTAGTTAATAGAGTATAAGAGCCTTCGCAGTTTTGAGTCCGGAATCAAAATGTGGTTCTTTTGGACTCAAACAATACAAATATGTGGGAAAAAAAATAGTGACATTTTTATATATAACGTCACATTACTTGACGCTATATACTAACAGTGACGACACCGTTAAGTATAACGCTAGGTATTGTGGCGCTATACTATAAAAAGCTGACACGCCCAGGTATAGCGCCAAAATACCCAAGCGGCAGCAATTCCGAAAATCAGAAAATAAGCAAGCAGCTATTCACGTGGCTTTGTCGTTTACTTTATCATGCTTTCTAAGCCATGGAAGGTATATTAGATTCTCTTTCAAAAAGAATAAAATAAATTATAATTGCACTTCTTTGATATTCATTTTATTTCTTCAATGCTCTTTCCGTTTTATTCCTAATACTAATTGCTCTTTAAATTCCAATTTTGGAAGTGAAACTTTTATTTGGTAGCTTTTTTGGTAGTTCGACTTCAGCTAATTTCTCCAAATGGGCATCAGTAAAGTTATGGTATGTAAAGTCAAATTGGATTTCACTAAAAAGGGTATTCAATATACTTTTATGTGTTACTTGAAAAATTTTCTTGTGATAGTACATGTTATGTGCTTTGTTTTTTGCCACCAAAATCTAGTCCAAAGATGACTTTGAGCAAATCTAGCTTAACTTTAGAAATTCAAGTGTGGGTAACATATCGGCCGAAAGTATTCTATGAAATATAGTGGCGATTGAGCAATCTTGAATTAATTCTCTTCTGTCAATTTGTCGAATCCATACTCTATGAGTCAAGTTTCATAGCATGCAATTAAATTTGACGAAATCTAGAAGAAGAAATGAAGAGAAGAGAGGAAGAGAAAGAGAGCAATTTTGCTTTAGTAGAGGAGGAAGAATGATACAATTGAATTGTGGAGGGCACTGTTCTATATAATAGAATCACGTGCCCTTCATACCCCTCTTATAATATGACCCTCAAAGTTCTTTTGTCAACACTTAGGTCCCTCAATTAGTTTCTTAAATAACCAACTAACTCTATCTAATGTTCTTGATACTCCCCCTCAAACTGGAGGATGAAAAGCATCGAACATTCCCAGTTTGGACATTAACATTTGATGCCGAGCTACTCCAAGGCCCTAGGTCATCATGTCTGCTACTTGTTTTGTTGTAGAGATATAATGAATGTATATCAATCCATTTTTGATCTTCTCCCTCACAAAATGGCAATCAATCTCTATATGTTTTGTTCGATCATGATAGATTGGATTTGCAGCTATTTGTAAAGCTACTTTGCTATCACAAAAAACCTTTACTGGCATTTATAAGGACACAGCAAATTCCTTCAGCAATCCAACTAGCCATACCAATTCTACAATAACAGCTTCCTTGCTTCTATACTCTACTTTTACAGAACTTCTACTTACTGTCTGTTGCTTCTTGGACTTCTAAGAAATCAGTGATTCGCCAACCTTAATGATATAGCCTATCACCGATCTTCTGGTGTTTGGGTAGGCTGCCCAGTCAGAATCACAATAGGCTAAAATCTCTTCCAATGATCCCTTCTTCAATAATATTTCTTTTCATGGTGACCCGTTTATATATCTCACCACTCTCGTAGCTACCTCTAAGTGTGATTGCTTTGGATGTTGCATAAATTGACTTAGGACCTGTATTGCAAAGCAGATATAAAGCATGGTCATGGTCAAATAGATCAACTTTCTAATCAACTTCTGATAGCCTCCAATATCTGTCAGCTCCTCATGTCCTTTGAGTCCTACATGCTTATCATAGTCAATAGTAGTAAGCTTTTGATTTTGCTCAAGGGGTGAACTTGCAAGCTTTGCACCACTGAGTCCCCATTCTGATATAAGCTCTATGCATACTTTCTTTGATTCAGTAGTATGCCTTTGTGTGATCTCACAATTTCAATTCCCAAAAATTACCTTAGTTCTCTTTGTGAGCATGCAATTTTTGCCCTATATGAATTACTCCTACATAATCCAAGAAAAAAGATTTTTTTCTTAATTATTTACCAATTAAGGAATTTTTCTAGAATTTTATTTAATTGTTTGCATTTTGTGCATGTTTAAGTTTTACTCAAATCATGAAAAATACCATGCATTGCATTTAGGCTCTATTTTTAGATTTTTAGGATTAATCAGTAATTACTTGTTTTATAGGAATTGAAAATCACAAAAAAGAGAGCTCATTCTTACATTTTTTATCTTTTAATTTTAGTTTATTGATTTTTCTCTTTTAATTTAGAATTAAATAATTTTTATAATTTTTGTAATTAGGTAATTAATTTAACTTCACATTTGTAGATTAGTTTAGGTTTTTAATTCGATTTAGGATTTCTAATAAAAAAAAGAAGAAAAGAAAAAAAGGAATAAAAGAGTTCGATTTCAAAGATTGGGTTTTTGTTTTGAAATTGGACTGGTTTAATAACCTAAACCAACCCAAAACATCGCACCAAATTCCGTCAAATCCAGGCCCAAAAACCTTTTCACCCGGTCCAACCCCTCTACTAACCAAACAACCCTGTTTTTCCTCTTTTGATCCCATCCGTTTATCATCTTATATCTAACGGTTGGGAACTGATCAGTCATTTAGTATAAGACTGTCTAAATGAGACCCCCCCTTTCACCCAAGCCCCCTCACTTCACCGTCTCCCTTTCTAAACTCTAAAACCCTAGCCGCCTATATATTCTTCGCCGGCTCCGCCACTGACCGCCCTCCAGAAATCGTCCACGGCGGCGCCGATACCCCAAACGCCACCATTTTTACACCACATGACCTCCTCACCCTCCTCTTTCCGAATCCACAACCCATGACCTTCGAATCCCTCCCAAAAGGCTCGAATCTTAGATTTAATATCGATGCCCAAAACCCTAACTCACCCAAATCCACCCAAAATCATACCCTACACTCCTCACACCCCTCTGAACCCTAAACCACTACAAATTCCCTGAAAACCCCAGCTAGTCTCTCCGAATTTCCAATCTAAGCCCGTACCCTTCTTTCTCCGGTCAATATTTTGGTATTGGAACCCCAAACTTTCACTAGCCGAGTTTTCTCATTGAGAATAGTCGGTTAATATAAGTCCAATGTTCCTAATGCCCCTTTTGCTTCAAAATTTGGTCAAGGTTTGCTGTTTGGTTCATCCAAGAAACAAGTATAGGTATCTCCTTCCACTTGCTTTTTCCCCTTCTGAGAATCCCCTGTCATTTCTTTTATAGTTGTTTGTCTTTGCATGTTCATAGCCGCATACTTAGGTTTATAGTTTTAGGACTTCTTCTCTTTGATCGTATGTTAATCTGATTTTTTGTTTTGGACTATTTTCTTAATCATAGATTATTCAATCTTTTATCACAAAATTGCATAAGTTAAGCCTAATTAGGGTTTTAATGAATTGATCACCATGATTCTTTTTTGTTTAAACACTCCCCTATTCCATTTTTGAAATTAGATTTTTGTGTTTAATTGAGTTAACTGGCCTGTTGATTCATATACCTATTAATAATTAGATTAATTCCAAGTTCAAATTACATTAGCTTTCTTATTTTCATTTCCATTAACATCTTTTGCATCTTTTGATTTATTTCGAGTGTGTTTGGCTGATTTGAAAATAAATAGAAACTTTACGGACCTATTTGAACTAAAAGAATTTAGGTTAAGGCTAAAATAAACAGAATTTAGAAAGGCAAATAGGGGTTTTACATTGAGGGGAAAACTAAAATGTTCTAAGAATATCACAGCTGTCCTTATCCTTAGCAAATACTGGTTTTGGATAAGGAAAAAGGACAGTACAACTGTTACTAGGTCAGAATATTCTTTTTTGGATGCTTTTTGTGCATTCTATAAAAGGAAACATTCCCTCATACAATCAAAAAAAATTATTGACAATCATTATCATATTATAAACATCATTCTCTTGCAGAAAAGGTTCCCTTTCCAGATTTTAGAAAACCTTAAATTCTCCAAAAAAAAATTTCCTCTTCTGATTCACAAGTTGGAAAATGGATTGAAATAGAGATTGTTTCTGGGGTCATTTACTTGGGATTTCTGGATTTTCAAGTAGTTGGTTTGATTTTTTTGAAATTTGGGACTCACTTGGGTTGTTGAAGCTGTTTGTTGATTACTGTTACTGGTTTCTATTTCTGAAATTCTCCCAGTGGTCTTCTTTCATTTTAGCTGTTGTTTAATTGCTATTACAAGGTACATATGATTCCTTTACATGTTTGACTACTTGTAAATGGAATTTAAGATGAATATGAGTTATCCTTTGTTTGGCATTGTTTGTATATTCTTGCTATGGCTTACATGCTGAAACTACAATAGTACTAAAACTTTCTTTTTCTTTCTCTCTTAAAATGCATGAGTTCTGTTTCTTTATTAGACTTACCACTACTTACCTTAGCTTGTATACATTTCTGTTTCTTCTTGCATTAGTTAGATGATATATTTAGAACCCACCCCTATACTGAAAACCTTATTTGTTCATTGAGTCTGACCCTTATATGGACAGATTCATGGATTAAACAGTCCCTTTTCCTTTCCTCTTGGTCCATTTTGGTATTCCCCAAGGTAGAAAGCATGACACCTGGGTTTGAAACCTTTGTTGGTTCACGAGTTTGACCTTTGACATTGTCAAACCCATGAATCACAACTATTTTTTGCATTATTTGTTTAAGTTTTGGTTTGATAATATAGTAGATTAGTATTGGTTTGATAATATAGTAGATTAGTATTAACTAAAGGCATCTTGTGAATCTGACCCTTTCATGGTCAGATCCATGAGATTCTTGATAGAAACAGGAGCTGATTTGGGCAGTAAAATTTTCAGTGTTAGTGTTTAAGTAATCAGCTTGTGAGAAGCAGCTCTGTAGCTGGCCTCTTGCAGATCTTATGTATGGGTTTGAAGGAGTTGATGGCAGGGATTTGAAAATTAGAAGAAATTTTCAGTTTCTTTGATTTTTTTAGAATTTTTTTAGATGTTAGTTATGGTGACTGATTCATTAGGATTAAAATCACTTCCTGTATAAATTCATGGACTTTTAATATTGTAAATGGACTGTTAAATTTTAATTATGCTTGATTACCACTAGACTTGCAACCAGACCCAAGTCTGGGACTCATTCAAGAAAGTCTGGGCCTAGGTAATTGGACCTGGGCATTGAACCCAATCGTTCGATCCAGTGTGTATATTTTTCTTTTGTGAATTAGGAGATAAACACTTGTCTTATTCCTTACCAATCAATGTAGTGTAATTAACTTTCAAACTAGCTTTGCATTTCGATTTTTTCTATTTCAAGAATAAATTTGTTTTTCAGCCTTTTCGACTAGTTTGTATAAAATGCAAAGGTGGATAGGCCCAACTAAAAAACATATAGCAATTGGGCCCGCCTGAAGCCCAATGTGCGCAAAGAAAAACTTAGTTAAAATCCAAAAGAAGCAAGACCCCTGTAACTCTCATTCTGCTGGGCTCAATTTTGGAGCCTAAAACTAGCTTTTCAAAGCAACTATGAAGGTTCAATTTTATCATTTGTGAGGGCCATGGATATTTTAATTGATGGCACACCTCAATTTTTCTAAAAGGGTTAACTCTTGAATTAACTTCATGAGGGCCATGAATTATAAGTTGGTTTGGCATGGCACGCCCCAATTTATTTTGTCTAAGGGAGTTTATTTAATTAAGGTTAAGGATCCTAATTGAATTTCAAACTAGAAATTTTCTTAACTTAGGGCTAAGCTTTTGAATTTACTATTTAAAACTGCTTTGGGCTAAGGCGTCCAGCATTTGATTAAGCCCAGAAATGCATTAGTTTAGGCGCGTTCTTTAAATAATTTATCATAGCTACGGGTACGGTTCTCGTAATGTAGTTGTAATTTTTCATTACAAAATCTGGGTGTACATTTCATGTGACCTAATTTCAATTCTCAACAATGTTAAATAGAACGTGTCGCGAACCGCGAGTGCATTTCATGTAACGTGTTTTACGATGTATTTTAAATGACATTGAATCTTCCTAAAATTAATTAAAAGCGATTGTAAACCTAAAAATGCACAATAGGCCAAGATATGTAGTTAATTAGATAATAGGCCAATTTTAATAGTTTAAGCGACCATGCTCGAACTACGGAACCCAGGAATGCCTAACACATTCTCCCGGGTTAACAGAATTCCTTATATAGAATTTTTGGTTTCGCAGACTTTTAAATAAAGTCAAAATTTTCTCGATTTGGGATTTAAAATAAACCGGTGACTTGGGACACCATAATAAATTATTCCAAGTGGCGACACTGAAAAATTAAATAAAATAATCCCATTTCGAATAATATCACCTTAATTGGAAAAACTCCCTGATATACCCCCTCGGGTGGTAAAAAAGGAGGTGTGACACTCCCAAATCTTTGAGTTTGAAAGACTTACCCTTTTAACTTCATCTATCATATCATTGCTGCTCCCAGTAATCATCAAGTCATCTACATATACTAAGAT
Source organism: Nicotiana glauca (assembly GCA_026770625.1). Classification (NCBI taxonomy): domain Eukaryota; kingdom Viridiplantae; phylum Streptophyta; class Magnoliopsida; order Solanales; family Solanaceae; genus Nicotiana; species Nicotiana glauca. Next base: position 13,454 of record MU738538.1, read on the forward strand.
GATCACCAAGTCTGTTCTCGACTTCTTTGTGAACAAGGAATGATCATAGGCACTTTGCATGTATCCGGCCTCAGTAAAAGTAGTAGTCAACATTATATTCCACTGCCTTGATGCCCACTTGAGTCCATAAAGAGACTTAAGTAACTTGCAAACCTGAGACTCCCCCTGCCTATGGAATCCTTGTGGCAAAGTCATGTATACCTCATCAAAAAGTTCACCCTGCAGAAATGCATTGTTTGCATCCATTGGGAATAATTTCCAACCTTTAGAGGCTGCAAGGCTAATCACAGTCCTTATTGTGACCATTTTGCAACACGGGAAAATATCTAATGGTAGTCAAGACCTTTCTGTTGTGTATAGCCCTTAGACACTAAGAGTGCCTTGAACCTGTCAACCTCACCATTTGCCTTGTATTTGATTTTGTACCACCATTTTGAGCCAATTGCTTTATTTCCTAGTGGAAACTCTACTATCTCCCAAGTTTTGTTGGCTTCAAGTGCCTGAATTTCTTCTTGCATGGCTTTAATCCATCTCTCATCTGTAGAGGCTTCATAGAAAGTTTTTGGTTCTGTGAGGGCAGAGAAACTACTGAGATATGCATGGTAGTATTCTAACAAATGTGTGTAGTTGACATAACTGGAGATTGGATAGGCAATGTGTCCTGATGGATTCAAGCCAGTAACATAGTCTTTGAGCCAAATTTCTTGTGTTATGCCTCTGGTGGATTTCCTAAGAGTGGAGTTTTTGCATTGTTAACAGGTTCAAATGACTGCAATTGTTGAGTTGCTGCTTATTTCTCTTGCAAATCTGCTTCAGTTTCCTCCATAATTGCTAGAGGTTCAGCTACAACATCTTATGATACGTTTGGAATATCTACATTTACTCCTACTGACTCATCTAGATCTGCATTTGATGATTATGTTGTTTTGTGGTATGGTTGAGGGAGAATAACAGGGATTTCCTTTTCCTCCATACTTCTATTACTTAAGTCTTCCTAAATTGCAATAAGAACATCATCACCATATGTTCTTGGTACATTAGTGTTCATGTCTACTAGTGTAAGAGTGAACAAATCCTCTTGACAAGCTTCTTCACCTTGAAAAGGAAAAACAACTTCTCTAAAGGTTACTTCCCTGCTGACAAAGAAAATGTTAAATCAAATACTCCCTCCGTTTTAATTTATGTGAACCTATTTCCTTTTTAGTCCGTGCCAATAAGAATGACATCTTTCCTTATTTGGAAACAATTTACCTTTATGCAATGATTTATAGTCACACAAAATATATGTGTTTCATTTTAGACCACAAGTTCAAAAGTCTTGTCTCTTTTCTTAAACTTCGTGCCCAGTCAAATGGGTTCACATAAATTGAAACGGAGGGAGTAGTTTGTACCCTTTTTGTATCTCTGAATACCCTATCATTACTGCCCTTCTTGCTCTAGGAGCAAACTTATCTCCTCTAGGTAGGGTACTGGCATAACATAAATAACCAAATACTCTCAAATGATCTATACTTGGTTGTTTACCATAGAGCAATTCACAAGGAGATATTTTATTTAAGACATGTGTGGGTATCTTGTTGATTAGGTATACTTTTGTTCTAACACATTCTCCCCAGAATCTGATTGGAATATTACTTTGAATCTTGAGTGCTCTAGCCATATCCAGGATGTGCATGTGTTTCCTTTCCACTACTCTATTCTGTTGTGGAGTATATAGACAACTGCTTTGATGAACGATCCCAAGTGAATTGAAAAACTCATTACCCTCATTATTGAAAAACTCTGCGCCATTGTCTATTCTCAATGTCTTAACCATTACATCAAACTAGTTTTTTTACCAAGGAAAGGAAATCTTTCAATATAACAAAAACTTCACATTTTGATTTCAGCAAACAAGTCCGGGTATATCTACTATAGTCATCAATCAAAGTAACAAAATATTATTTTCTATCATAGGTTGCTACCTTGTAATGACCCCATACATCATCATGCACTAATTGAAACACACAATTTGAACTACTATTAATTATAGGAAAGTTTAGTCTACTTTGTTTAGCTAAAGGGCAAATTTGACAATCCTTTTGCATCTCTAGCTTCACTTTATTCTTCCAATCCGGCAAGTGTTGCATAGTATGTGTAGAGGTATGTCCTAGCCTTTGATGCCACAATGTGCTTGTTACTCCTTCTTTGGGAAATGGACCAGCAACAACAACATCTCCTCTACTAAGTATATAAAGTCCACTAATTTGTTTTACCAATCCCTAGCACCCTGCCACTGTATAGTCCCTGAAATACACAAAAATCAAGGAAAAAATATGTAGAGCAGCATAGGTCCTTAGTCATATTAGACACTGAGAGAAATTTGAACTTAAAGCTTGGCACATATAAACCATTCTTAATTTTCCGATTCTCTAAGATTGTAGCATCTCTAGCATGTGTGATTTCAGATCTATCTCCTGTAGGTGTTTCCACTCTATAACTACTTTGTCCCTCTATAGGTCTAATGGAATCCAATACATTTTTGAAAACTTTTATGTGGTGTGATGCTCCTGAGTCTATTATCCAGTCATATACACATACATTGGATACATTAGACATCAATGACATAATACTTGCCATGTTTGAAGATCCTGTTAACTCTGATGGTGCTGCACTCCTTTCTTCTAGTGAGGTTTTCTCCAACAGGTTTACCGACTTTTTATATTGTTCTACTATGAGATAGTTTCCTTGTGGCTGGTTTCTGGTTTTAATACCTGCATCTGTGTTAGCATTATTAGCAAAAGGTTTATATGTACCTAATTTTCCTTTCTTCTTGCTTTTGAAATTTGGAGGATAGCCTATTATTTTGTGGCAATTCTCCTTCAAGTGACCTTTATAACCACAATGCTTGAAAATTAGCCCTGGCTTCTTGCTTTGAACATCTGACCTCTTCCTGCAAGCATTGTTAGTGGTTTCTTGTTTGGTTCCACAACACCTAGTGTTCTTTGACTCTCCTCTTGTACATCAACTGCAATAGCTTGGTTAACTGATAGAACTGGCCTTCTCTACAGTACATTGCTTCTCACTTGACTGTAGCTCTCATTGATTCCCATAAAGAACTGCAACAATCTTTGCCTCACTAGATGTTCCACATAGGGCCTCGATTCTTCACAGTCACAAGAGGGTAATGGTGCTAAAATATCCAATTCATCCCATAAATCCTTCTTTTTATTGAAGTATGAGGTAACCGACTCAGTTACTTAATTTAGACTTGCAATCTTAGCCCAAAGTTGTTAGATCCTAGTCAAATTATCCTTATCAAATCTATCTTTAAACTCATCCCATACCTTCTTCGCACTAGAATCATACATGATGCTAGGCACCAATTCACTAGCTACAGTGCTACTCAACCAGGAAACCATAGCAACATTGCATCTTTCCCACTATGTCTCCAATTCTCCTTTGTACAATCATTTTACACCGTCCACAAACCCTAACTTGTTCTTCACTAACAGTGCAACCCTCATTGCTCTGCTCCGTAGGGCATAGTTTTCTGGCCCTATGAGCTTTAACGAGATCAACGATGTTCCAGGTGCATCTGAATATCGAAGAAACAATAGGTGATTGTGAGGTAGTTGTGCAATCTCATCTGCCACCATGACTGAGCTTAAACTTCTGCAACTATAGTACTTTATTATGCGCAATTACAACAATCGAGGCTCTAAAACCATGTCAATTTGTCGAATCTATACCCTATGAATCAAGTTTCATAGCATGCAATTAAATCTAGAATGGAATCTGATGAAATCTAGAAGAAGAAATGAAGAGAAGAGACAAAGAGAAAAAGAGCATTTTTGCTTCAGCAGAGGAGGAAGAATGATATAACTAAATTATGGAGGGCACTGTTATATATAACAGAATCACGTGCCCTTCACACCCCTCTAATAATATGACCCTCAAAGCTCTTTGTCTATACTTAGGTCCCTCAATTAGTTTCTTAACTAACTAACAACTAACTCTAGCTAATGGTCTTGATATCTTCCTTATTATAACAATACTAATGCTCAGGAATCCATAAACAAGTAAAGAAACAGAAGCAACCCATACTTGAAGTTGTCGAAGAGCTCTCTTATCAAAAAGGAAAAAAGGTAGAGCTCAAATAAGCTAAAAATTATAACAAAAATAGAGATATCAAAGCTCTGGAAGGTATGAGTTAAAATTTCTTGAAACACCATAATTAAAAAATATTTAGATCAATTACAATTTCTTTGGAGCAATTTCACAAACACTTCTAATGCAAACCCAAAGGTAGTTTGTATAATAACAAACCCAAATTTATTTTTACTGCACTTCGACATAGGTCGAATAGATGAACATTAATAGTAAGCTCGGGAAAGAGCAGGTTGAAGACGCAGAATAGTGAGCGTAAAAACACATCACCAATTAGCTTAAAATTTCACATAAAAGTAAATTAAATCTTCAATCCATGTTCAAAACATGAGAACAAAACATTGTTCAGATTAAAAACCCACAAAATCTTAAATCTAAAAAACCGCAGTAATCATTCCTTTAATGTATATATATCAGACAAATAGCAAGAACTTGGAAGAGCTAGCCAAGGTATGTGCAAATGACAAACTGAAAGATGGAGCAGAGAAGAGGAGGAACTTGAGAAATTATCAGAGATTTGCAGAAACAAAACAAACGAAGCTGACTATAATTTCACAGAAGAAGTCCACGAGCAATCCAAGATTTTACTAGGTAACAGACGTGTCAAACCTGGAAGAAAGCGGGTAGCACGCGTCCAACTATAACTTTAGGTATTTTGATTAAATTATAATTAAACCCTTTTGACCCATTTTATAACCAGATTCTCCTCATTTAAAACTGGATGCACCTGTTATTCCCGCTTATTAATAGTAGGAATATGTGACACCAAAGCCAGGTGAAAAAAAAAACTTTGGGTGTATTTGGTACAAAGAAAAATATTTTTCAAAATTTTCTTCTCAATTTTTTCATGTTTGGCTTGTTTAAATATTTTAAAAAGTATTTACGTCAAGAACTCATTTCCTCTAATTGGAGGAAAATATTTTTTCTATCAAAAGAATGAAAAATATTTTCTAAACTCCTTTTCAACCTTCCTCATCCTATTCTCCATTCCCACCAATCCCGACCAATCCAACGCCACCCCACCACCACCCCCACCACGCCCCACCGAACCCCCACCCTAAATAAAAATATTATTAAGAGTACTTTTTTCTTCATGTTGTAGACATAGTAATTTTTTTTTCATTTCAACCAAAAAAAGTATTTTCTTTTTATGATGTAGAAAAAATATTTTTTTTTATTTCAACAAAATGATGTAGTAAAAAATATTTTCTTTCATTTCAACAAAAAAAGTATTTTCTTTTCATGATGTAGAAAGAGTATTTTCTTTCATTTCAATAAAATGATGTAGTAAAAAAGTATTTTCTTCCATTTCAACGAAATGAGTGTGAGCACCTGATTTTTGCCCTAAGCAAATTATTTCTAAAATTCAAACAAAATAATTTTTCATTATTTTTACAATTTTATTGAAATTTATTGCATTTTTATGTTAATTAGTTGCATAATAATTCATACTAAAATTGCAAAAAATATGCATATGTATTAGGATTTTTAATTTTAAATATTTTGAAACAATTTAAGAAAAATAAAAAAAATAGCATTTTTAGTGTTTTAATTGGAAATTGTTATTAAATAAATTTTAGAATTTAATAAGTTTTACCAATCTGAAAATCTCCCTGAAGTAATTCTGCTATTCTAAATCCACATTTTCGAAATAAACCACTTCCAAAACTCAAAAATATTAGATTTAGTAGAAAAATATTCAAAATTTCACTGTTTCATTGGTCCTAGCTCAATTTGAAAGCTGTACTTCTATTTGGTTCTGGTGATCGAGATATTGTTGAGTTTGTTTTGAATCAAGTCGAGTGTTTATTCTGCTGTTTTCTACTATTTGCTGTGGTTTGATCCTGATACATTGAGGCTGTGATTGAATTGTTGCGCTGATTCCTATTGCTGTTTGCTGACCTAGAGATCTCATTCATTTTCTTCTCACATTTTTCTATTCAGGTACTTCTTCTGCTTGTCTTTGAATTGGAAGAATTATGTAGATCTGATTTGACAATGAATGGCGAAGTTTTAATGTGAATAACTGTTCGAGTTCCTGGTCATTTCTGCTTTTTAAAATGTTCAGTAGCTATTATGTTTTAAAATTTAACTAGATCTATATAGATATAGCAGTTAAATCTGAAAATTTATATTCGATAGGATTAGCGAGTTTTGTATTGGACTGTATAATTTGGACTGTACTTAGACTTTTGAACAGTTGGACTTTATTAGTAGTAGATCAGTGTTGAGATGTTTGAAATCCTTGTGATCTTCTAGGATAATGTCATATATTGCTAGATTTAGATTTCATTTGATATAGTAAGAAAAGGAAAAACTAAAAATAATTTGTTAATATTTGTTCGTCAATTTCGTTTTTCTTTACTTCAGTTTATTTTTTTTGAAATCAGAACTAAAAATAATAAATAAGTTCATGTATTAAATCAGATCAGCTATCATTTAGGCTAATTTCAAAACAGTGTTATCGTATTACAATGAAATGCAATAGCTTAAGATACTAGTACTATAATCTACATGTGTTGTTTAGAAGTTTGATATAAAAATATATAAATGAATTAGGAGTTAGGTCCTTGGGTATATGAACTATAAATAATTACCAAAGAGGTATAATGACAATACTGGCCCATTATTAATAGTTAAATGTGTAATGTGGTCAGTTAACTATTATCAATTGCTTAATAAAAAGTGATATAAAAAACGAAAATATTGGAGTTCTGAATTTGTAGGATAGCACACTCACAAGCAGTGTAAGATCATATTCGTTCATGTAATTTGTGAGGCTGGCTGGTTCAATTAGTCGTATAAAAGATGAATTGGTTAATTCCTGATAGTTAAATCTAAGGTTGACGTATGATTTGGATTTTTGCATTATTCTGTTGGGCCAAACGTCCTAAGGCCCAAAACCATGATGAATTATTTTATTTTGCTGGGCCAAACATTCTGAGCCCAAAATTAACATAAATCCTCTTATGCTGAAATTACAATAGGAATAAGGAAATGAAACCATAAATATAAAATCGGGTTTTGAATTAGGTAGCGGGTTCAAGCTAAAAGGTTTTATCTTTTTGTTTGAATCCGGACTTGAATTTGAGACTCGAATTTATATTTTATGAATTAATTGACCTTTAGAGACAAAACAAATATAGAAAACTTAGTTACTTTAGTTTGACCTTAATAAATAAAATGAGACGAGCCTCACCAAATAAAACATAATTGCGGGGCCCTCAATAATTGTTTAATAAAAATACTTAGAAATTCGGGAGGGACCGTTTAGCGAATTTCACGGTCTTCCCCAAAGTAATAAACGCGTAGTCGCTTTAGGCATGGGTGTTAATAATATTATTTTCCTGAATACGGGTGCACATTTATGTGACCCAAATCCAAATCTCAACGAAGTCGAAGTGTGTTAAAAGCCACGGGCGCGTACTGGTACGGCGTGGTTCGAGATACATTTTTACGACGTTGTAATTCTTGTAAATAAATAACAAATAGAATAAAAGCGGGTTATTAATAAAAGGTACATAAAAATAGAACATATATGGAAATCAGATAAAATCAAATACGACAGTTGAGCGACCGTGCTAGAACCACGGAATCCGGAAAT
>MU738540.1:9429-42086 GCA_026770625.1 Nicotiana glauca
CCATCTGAGTTGGTTCTATTTATTTTTGGATTGTATAATTCTTGCATTATATAATATACTTTGCATGAATGATTATTTTTCCATCGAAATTTATTATTTCAGATGCATGTATGTATATAAATATTGAATGCAGTCTGAATTTTAGTATTCAATGTTTTGACTTATTATGATCTATTTAATGTTTTTCTCTCAACTCCACAGTGACTTTATGTAATTTGTCGTATTACTTGTTAAAATTTTCTTTTAGTGATAAGACATTAATTTAAAGGATGCAATATATTTACCTTTTGTTAGAAAGAATTTAATTCCGGTTTCTGGGCAAAATAAGAGATGGATATTTGTTTTATTTTTCGAATAACTGTTGAGTTATTGAGCTTAATAAACATTTTATCTCTTGTGGTACATGAATGCATGACCTTGTTATTGTATATTGATGTCTCTCCTTAACAGAACAATATTAGTCTACCTCATAAGAGAATATGTTCTTCAAAATTGAGTAAGATTTATCTGTGCACTTTTGTCTAATTCATATTAATCTGGATAGGATTTCAAGTTGGTCAAGTATGGACCTTAAGGTTCATTGAAAGTAGAGGCACTACCAACTTGTGGATCCTGTTTGGAAGGAAATTTGACTAAAAGATGTTTCCCTTTAAAAGGAAATAAAACTAGTGATAAGCTAGAATGAATCCTTTCTGATTTGTATGGTTAAATGAACATACTCGTAAGAGATAGATTTTGAGTATTTTGTGACGTTTCATAAATGATTACTCAAAATATTAATATATTTATTTGATGCACTGTAAGTCTTAATGAATTAAGTAATTCAAGGTTTTTAAGACATGAAATGGAGAAGCACCAAGGAAATATATTGAGTTATTACAATTTGATTGTAGTGGCGAGTACATCTCTAAAGAGTTCTTAAGTTACATATTAGAATAAGGGATTACATCTCAATTGACTACACCGTAAACTCCATAATAGAGTGGTGTAGTAGAAAGAAGAAATAAGTCTCTTTTGGATATGGATAGACTAATGACGTGTTGTTCAGATTTGCCTTATTTGTTTTTGGAATATTTCCTGGAAATTGCAAATTACATTTTGAATTTAGTTCCTTCTAAGTTAGTACCTGGGACATCTATAGAACTGTGGACTGAATGTAAGCTCGGTCTGTGGTATGTTCAGATATAGGAGCATATGTGCTGAAAGGGAAAGCAGATATGTAAGTTGTAACTAAGAATGAATAGGTGCATGTTTATCGAATATCCAAGAAAATGAATGGAGCTTTATTTTATTATCCTAAAGAAAATAAGGCAATTGTTAAAACAAATGCATTTTTCTAGATAAGGACTGTTTAATAAAATATGTTCCTAGAAGTAAACTATTTTTACAGGAACTGGGCAAAGAAATAACTAGATGTTCAAGAACATCAAAACCCACACGTCAGAATTGACTTTCCATTGCATTTAAGTAGTGGGAGAACGTTAATAGACATGATATGCCTTTATCGAGTGGGAGTAATATTCGAACATTGAACATTTTAGTAAGAAGTCACTAATATTTAAATGTCGTGAGGTAACGAAGGTAATATGTAACGACCCGATCGGTCGTTTTGAGATCTAGCGCGTCGTTCAGTAGTTGGAAGTCATGAACAACTTCATTTCAGGTATATTGACTTGTGCGTATGGTCAGAGTTGAATTTCGGAAAATTCGGAGTCAAATTGGAAAGAAAATTTTCATTGCGGCAGCCTTAAGTTGAAGAAAATGGCTAAGATTGGAATTTTCGGTAAACGACCTTGAAATCGGGATATGAAAGTTCCAGTAGGTCCGTATGATGATTTCAGACTTGGGCGTATGTTCGAATTTGGTTTTGCATAACCCGTGAGCATTTCGGCGTATATTGTGGAAGTTAGTATTTTAGAAAATTTTTATAAATTTAGGTTGGAAGGCATTTCAGTGTTATATATGTCTGTTTGAGATTCCGAGTCTGGGAATAGCTCCGTATGGTGATTATGGAGTTGGGAGCGTTATCGGAAGTGAATTCGGATGTCCGGAGGTCATTTTGAAGTTATTTGGCTAAATATAGAAATTTGAAGGTTTTTGAGAAAATTCGACCGAAAGTGGAAATTTTGATATCGGGGTCGGAATGTGATTCCGAAAGTTGGGGCAAGTCCGTAATGTCCAATGTGACTTGTCTGCAAAATTTGAGGTCATTCGGACTAGTTTTGACGTGTTTCGGCATCGGATGTGGAAGTTAGAAGTTTCAAAGTTCATAGGCTTGAATCCGATGCGAATTTGGTGTTGTGATGTTGTTTTGAGCATTACAAAGGTTGGAACAAGTTTGAACGATGTTATGGGATATGTTTGCATGATTGGTTGAGGTCCCACTGGCCTCGGGTGAGTTTTGAGTGGTTAAACGGACTATTTCATCTTTGAAAAAAAATTGCAGAAATTTTTAGGCTTCTGCTGTGCCCAGAAAATTTCAGGCGCGAGGTGTCCAGTTTGGAAGCTCATATATTGTAATCTATAAGAAATCGAAAAAATTGCAAAACACTAAAGTTGTAGCCTTTACAGTCTAGTTTTCAGAATGTTAAACCATTCGTGATTTGGATATTATCACAGAAAGTTATGATGGATCGAATATGACTGGTAGAGCGATTTCGGCAGAATTTACGGATGCGCTTTAGAAGCTCATATCCCGGGATATATAAAGAGTTATATAGTGTACAACCTATCAGATTAAAGACCTTCGAGTCTAGTTTCTAAATCTTCAAACCATTTGTCATTTAGCTATTTATACAAGACGTTATGGGTGTTTAAACAGAAGGTATCCGACAAGGGAAAATTTTAATAAGATGTACAACTTGTATAGCACAAGTGCAAGGTACAACTCGATGAAGCCCGGGCAGATTCTTTAAACAAGGATTTGGCTTATTTCTTTCATTTCTTTCATTTGGCTTGGATTAGTTTGGAGAGAATTTCAAGGGAAATTTCATCAAGCATCAAAGGTGAGTTGTTTTTACTTATTTCCAAGTTAAATACATGGATTAGAGCTGAAAACTCAAGTAATTTATGGACAAAAATGATGGTTTAGGGCTAACTTAAGAGAATTAAATGGAGACTTGAGGGAACATTTGAACTCCGATTCTGGTAAATTTGATATGTACGGACTCGTGGCGAGATGAGGAATTCGGTGATGTGAATTTTGTAATTTTTCGAGAAGTGGGCCCGGGGCTCGGGTTTTGCAAATTTCGTGATTTTCGATATTTTTCGAGTCTTTTCGATTGGGTTATATTCCCTTACCCTATTGTAATGTGTTCGTTGTGGTTTTGGCCAGATTCGACGCGCGAAGAAGCAAATTCGAAAGGCAAGGGCATCGCGGAGTAGTCTTTTGATCGTCTTGAGGTGAGTAATGATTTTAAATGATGCCCTGAGGGTTTGAAACCTCGGATTGCACAACGTAGTACTATGTTGAGATGAGACACGCGTTGTATGACGAGCGTGGGGTCATTTACTATGGAGGATTGTGACTTGGTCCATCCCGGTTGATATTTTACCGCGTATTTGATAAAGAATTGTTGATTTTCACCATGATTTGGGCTTATTGCCATACTTGGGCTTCGTGCCAATTATTTGAAATCCTTTGTGAATTTCCATTGCTATTTTTTCTCACTAATTAAAATATTATTTGAACTCATTGTAATTGAATTGTACTCTTTCATGAACTCAGCCACATTTATACTCAACTGGAGATTTAAATGATATTTCTAACATTATTTGAGCTGAGTACCATTGTTTTACTGATGCCCAAGGGGCTTATGATTATTTTATAGACTTATTAAGGCCGAGGGCCATATGTGAGGATATGTTGAGTGATGTGAGGAGGCTTTGAAGCCTCGAGTGTGCTGTGTGAAGGCTTTAAGGCCTATTGATATGGCGCTTGGGCTGTAGGAGCCCCTCCGGAGTCTGTACATACCCCCAGTGAGCGCAGGGTACCCAGGTGAGTTGGGAATGGGCTCGAGAGGCCGATGGTTGTGTTCTGGTGAGTTGGGAGTGAACCCGAGGGGCTGATATTGTGTGCTGGTGAGTTGGGAGTGAGCCCGCGGGGCAGATACTGTATTGAGAATTCGATATTGAGCCCGAGGGGCAAGTTTCTAATTATTCCTTACTTGTTGAAATTAATTGTCTTCACTATTTCAAAAGCGATTTATCCGATACTCCACGGTTTATTATATAATTGATTTTACTGCTTGAGATAGCGTTAATTGTGCCTTTATGAGATTTCATGCGTTCAGTCATTATTTATTCTCATTACTCACTGAGTTGGAGTACTCACTTTACTCTCTGCACCTCGAGTGCAGATGCAGGTATTGATCATCCGGTAGCGGGATATTAGCTAATTGAAGGTATTAATATTGTAACTGAGCAAGGTGATCGCCAGCGTTCGCGGCACCGGACATTGACTTTAGAATTTTAGAATTTAATTTTGTATATTATTGGCCCTGTCGTTGTGTTCAGGTTTTCTTTAGATGCTCGTGACTTGTGATACCCCGGTCGGGTTATGTTGGGCGATAAACACTGGTTATTATTATTGTCGTTAAGCTGTATTTATTTATTCATTTATGTTTAATAATTGTTAAAGAGACAATTTGGGTTAGTTGGCTGGCCTTGTCTTCGCGAGAGGCGCTATCACGACCGGGTAAGGAAATTGGGTCGTGACAAGTTGGTATCAAAGCCTATGTTACTAGGTCTCACGAGTCATGAGCAGGTTTAGTAGAGTCTCACGGATCGGTACGGCGACGTCTGTATTTATCCTCGAGAGGCTGCAGAACCTTTAGGAAAACTTCACATTCTTGAATTCTTATCGTGCGTTCTTGATTCAGCTTGAAAAGTAACTCTTGAAATTCCTTCCACGCGTTCTCATGCGCGCATGAGCGCTCAGTATCAGATGTGCCTTGATGGCTTGTTATTCCCTGATTGAGGGGAGAGACGTGATCTCTATGAGTTGATGTTGGGCCAGTCTGAAGGACTTGTGGCCGGATCTTTTCGTACGGCTTGAACACCGAGGTGCTGATTGTGTGAGCAAGTATTTTGAACTTATATGTCTGGTATTGCCTCTATTAGTGGGAATGACGGCTGGGTAGCAATATGATGGGTATGTTAGTACTGCGAGATGTTTCTATATGACTTGGAAGTGTCGAGGAAGATCTGTTAGATGAAAGGTGAACTATTAAGTGTATGATTTCCATTGTGATTAGAGGTGTAGCTCCGAGTTATAGGCTTGAAGAATCTTTTCAAGTCTCCTATTTTGAGTGAAGTAAATTTCATGTTATAGTATGAGTTTAGACTCAGGAAGACTAAGTGATTGTGTAATGTGTATGACGGTGGAAGGTATACGAAAATGTTAATTGGAGGCAAAACAGGTGGGTTATCTCATGCGGAATAATCTATGTAGGTGTGTTCCTTATAATGTTGAGTAGAGAGTTTCTTTTCTACTAATAGGGTGTATGTATTGAGATTTGAATTTGACTCTAATTGAGAAATTTGAGTTGATTTTCACGAGAATGAAGGTGATCTTAGTAGTGGAATTGAGGTATTTTACGGTCTGTGTTACCTAAGCTTGTGAAGAATTTTTGTTGAAGTAGTTGTAGTAATATGGCAATATTTCTGAGTTTGATGACCTGCGTGGCCTGGTTGAATTAGAGGAATTTAGTTCTGATAGCTTGATTAGGAGAAAATGGATTTCCAACTTTTCTTGATGATTTCTACCATGGTTTAAAATAAATACTTTCTACATGTATGGGGAACGTGTTGTGTATTGTGAGTTCCTGTATATTTCTTCATTATTGATAGGGTACTAAGGTTTTGGAGCGAGGTTCTGTTTAATGTGGGGTTTTCTACTGGTACTTGGTTGGTTTGAGTGGTTATGGTGATCGAGAATGGTGTTGCGAGTATACGAGTTGTGTAGTATGTTATGCGATTATATCTAGGGTTATTGTTATGGCTTGACACAGTTTGTTCGGACTTATATAGTGTGTGTATGTGAGATTCGGGTCTTGAAAAGAATTCTGGATGTTAGAAATTGGGCTCCAAGGATTTGAGATAAGGTTAAAGTAACATTTATTATTCACTATAATGGGTTTAATATGTTTCAGAATAATTGGTTCCAACTTTTTTATGAATTATATGCCCTACCGGTATGAGGGTTCGTTATGTGCTATGGAAAAAAAAATGTTTACGAAATTTATTGAGAAGAAGAAAGAAAGGAAATTGAAAACTGCAGTTGGCATAATGTGAAATATTTAAACCGGGCTGCAAGCCGCGGTGGAGGTTATGTAAGGACGAGGTCCTTGTGGTAAATATTTATGAGTTTAAAGTTTCCCTTTGTAAAGTTTAATTCATACGATAATATTAAAAGGAAGTCATGCCAGTTAGGTTGATTTGATAATTCTAGTATATTTTATGTTCATATTCAGCCATTTTCGTGTTGTAAACATTGAGTTTTAGCGTATGATATGAGATCCCAGGTGACGTTAAATGTAACTCATTAATCCGAGTAAGTAATAATGAGGTCTTCATGCCTCACATTCTGTTGTCAGTATTGTGAAAATTTGAAATGAGGTGGTGGTTAATATGAGATTTATTGATAATGATGGAATTATTTATGAACAACTATTAAGACCAAAAATGTGGTTATGATCATACAAATGATGCGTTTCATGTGAATATATCATTGTGTTAATGTCGGGCTTGTAATGCGGAGATTAGTGTTATTGATATACTTGTGGTACTTGTTGTGTTGTGGACATATTGTTAGGAGTTATTTTCGTGTTACTCTGACAGGTGGATAGGCTCAATTATAAAGGAGACTCTGCCGAAATATTTGAAAAATCTGGGAGTTAGTCAAATTTTGGGGGCTTAAGAAAGTTGAAATTTTGGAAGAATATCTAAGATCTATATTAAGTCGTTCGGTTCATTTGGTTGTGGATTGTGGGGTGTTGTCCCGTCTATGGTGGTAGCTCTTGCATGTTATGAGAATAAATGACTTATTACGGGTCCAGGAAAGGCTATCAGCCTAGTTCAGTGCGAGCAAAATCGACCTGAAGTAGGTGAATGGATTTAAATAGGATTATGGGCTTCATGTGAGTCAGATGTGTTCATTTCAATATAGCGCTCCTCAAGGAGGGGTGTTGGAATATCATATGTTGTTCCGTGTTCGTCAATTCATGTAATATTATGATTGTGCCATGTGTGCTGTGAAACGGCTTGATAAATTCCTATTCTCTGGGGAAGAGTCCATATTAGTTGTGTGAGTTGAGCAGTCCATTCTTGAGTCATTTCCTTATGTATATTGTTCGCGTTATGGCCTATTGGCGCATTTTTGCATCATGTGAGACTGTTGGTCATTGTCTGTGGTGATTGGTTGTCTGAGCAGCTCGTACTAGGTGAGGCGAGACTATCGGTATCGGGGACTATTGCATTGGGATTATATGAGGTATATTACAGGGCAGTTACCAGCATTTGGGTAGTAATGAGGTGATGATTTTAGTCAAAAATGAGAGAATTAATGTTGAGTTAACTCTGCAATTGGTTAGAAATTTTTGCACATCTCCTCCGTTATGGTTATATCGTCAGCATTATAACAGAATGTATAGGTATATCATCATATGCATTGGGAGTATGAGAGTCGTGGAATTTTGGCTATTAAGGTTCATGGAGTGTCATTGTGGTTAGATGGTGAATTATGCGATACATGGTGCTAATTCAATAAAGGTACGTAGTCGTGTTCTGGTACCTCATGTGGTGGTTGATACAGTGTTTATATACAGGGAACAGGTCTGGCAGAGAATTTCAGGTATTGAAATTGGATTCTGAGCTTATTATATGGATAAAAGAGGATATCTGCATATTTGATCAAACTAATGTGTCCATATGAGTTGTGGTAGCACGAGAAGGTGCACGAGGTGTTAAAGAGTGATTTCAGATAACTTAAGAGCAGTTCTTGGAACGTTCGAGGACAAACATCTATTTAAGTGGGGGAGACTGTAACGACCCGACCGGTCGTTTTGAGCTCTAGCGCGTCGTTCAGTAGTTGGAAGTCATGAACAACTTCATTTCAGGTATATTGACTTGTGCGTATGGTCAGAGTTGAATTTCGGGAAATTCAAAGTCAAATTGGAAAGAAAATTTTCATTGCGGCAGCCTTAAGTTGAAGAAAATGGCTAAGATTGAAATTTTGAGTAAACGACCTCGGAATCGGGATTTGAAAGTTCCAGTAGATTCGTATGATGATTTCGAACTTGGGCATATGTTCAAATTTGGTTTTGCATAACCCATGAGCATTTCGGCATATATTGTGGAAGTTAGTATTTTAGAAGAATTTTATAAATTTGGGTTGGAAGGCATTTCATTGTTATAGATGTCCGTTTGGGATTCCGAGTCTGGAAATAGCTCCGTATGGTGATTATGGAGTTGGAAGCGGGATCGGAAGTGAATTTGGATGTCCGGAGGTCATTTTGAAGTCATTTGGCTAAATATAGAAATTTGAAGGTTTTTGAGAAAATTCGACCGAAAGTGAAAATTTTGATATCGGGGTCGGAATGCGATTCCGAAAGTTGGGGCAAGTCCGTAATGTCGAATGTGACTTGTCTGCAAAATTTGCGATCATTCGGACTAGTTTTGACGTGTTTCGGCATCGGATGTGGAAGTTAGAAGTTTCAAAGTTCATAGGCTTGAATCTGATGCAAATTTGGTGTTGTGATGTTGTTTTGAACGTTACGAAGGTTGGAACAAGTTTGAACGATGTTATGGGATATATTGGCATGATTGGTTGAGGTCCCACTAGCCTCGGGTAAGTTTTTGGTGGTTAAATGAACTATTTCATCTTTGAAAAAAAAATGCAGAAATTTTTAAGCTTTTGCTGTGCCCAGAAAATTTCAGGTGCGAGGTGTCCAGTTTGGAAGCTCATATCTTGTAATCTATAAAAAATTAGAAAAATTGCAAAATATGAAAGTTGTAGTCCTTACATTCTAGGTTTCCGAAAGTTAAACTATTCATGATTTGGATATTATCGCAGAAAGTTATGATGGATCGAAAATGGCTGGTAGAGCGATTTCGACAGAATTTACGGATGCGCTTTAGAAGCTCATATCTCGGGATATATAATGAGTTATATGGTGTACAACCTATCAAATTAAAGATCTTCGAGTCTAGTTTCTAAATCTTCAAACCATTTGTCATTTGGATATTTATACAAGATGTTATGGGTGTTTAAACAGAAGGTGTTCGACAAGAAAAAATTTTAATAGGATGTACAACTTGTATAGCACAAGTGCAAGGTATAACTCGACGAAGCCCGGGCAGATTCTTTAAACACGGATTTGGCTTATTTCTTTCATTTCTTTCATTTGGCTTGGATTATTTTGGAGAGAATTTCAAGGGGGATTTCATCAAGCATCAAAGGTGAGTTGTTTCTACTTATTTCCAAGTTAAATATATGGATTAGAGCTGAAAACTCAAGTAATTTATGGACAAAAATGATGGTATAGGGCTTGAAACCTAAGAGAATTAAATGGAGATTTGAGGGGGCATTTGAACTCTGATTTTGGTAAATTTGATATGTACGGACTCGTGGCGAGACGAGGAATCCGGTGATGTGAATTTCATAATTTTTCGAGAAGTGGGCCCGGGGCTCGGGTTTTGCAAATTTCGTGATTTTCGATATTTTTCGAGTCTTTTCGATTGGGTTATATTCCATTAGCCTATTGTAATGTGTTCGTTATGGTTTTGGCCAGATTCGACGCGCGAAGAAGCAAATTCGAAAGGCAAGGGCATCGCGGAATAGTCTTTTGGTCGTCTTGAGGTGAGTAATGATTTTAAATGATGCCTTGAGGGTTTGAAACCCCGAATTGCACAACGTAGTGCTATGTTGATATGAGACACGCATTGTATGATGAGCGTGGGATCGTTTACTATTGGGGATTGTGACTTGGTCCATCCCGGTTGATATTTTACCGCGTATTTGATAAAGAATTGTTGCTTTTCACCATGATTTGGGCTTGTTGCCATACTTGGGCTTCGTGCCAATTGTTTGAAATCCTTTGTGAATTTCCATCGCTATTTTTTTCTCACTAATTAAAATATTATTTGAAGTCATTCCAATTGAATTATACTCTTTCATGAACTCAGCCACATTTATACTCAACTAGAGATTTAAATGATATTTCTAATATTGTTTGAGCTAAGTACCATTGTTTTACTGATGCCCAAGGGGCTTATGATTATTTTCTGGGCTTATTGAGGCCGAGGGCCATATGTGAGGATATGTTGAGTGATATGAGGAGGCTTTCAGGCCTCGAGTGTGATGTGTGAAGGCTTTAAGGCCTATTGATATTGCGCTTGGGCTGTAGGAGCCCCTCCGGAGTCTGTACACACCCCCAGTGAGCGCAGGGTACCCAGGTAAGTTGGGAGTGGGCCCGAGAGGCCGATGTTTGTGTTCTGGTGAGTTGGGAGTGAGCCCGAGGGGCTGATATTGTGTGCTGGTGAGTTGGGAGTGAGCCTGCAGAGCAGATACTGTATTGAGAATTTGATATTGAGCCCGAGGGCAAGTTTCTGATTATTCCTTACTTGTTGAAATTAATTGTCTTCACTATTTTAAAAGCGATTTATCTTATACTCCACGGTTTATTGTATAATTGATTTTACTGCTTGAGATAGCGTTAATCGTGCCTTTATGAGATTTCATGCGTTCAGTCATTATTTATTCTCATTACGCACTGAGTTGGAGTAGTCACTTTACTCCCTGCACCTCGAGTGTAGATGCAGGTATTGATCACCCGGTAGCGGGATATTAGCTGATTGAAGGTATTAATATTGTAGCTGAGCAAGGTGACCGCCAACGTTCGCGGCACCGGACATTGACTTTAGAATTTCAGAATTTAATTTTGTATATTATTGGCCCTGTAGTTGTGTTCAGGTTTTCTTTAGATGCTCGTGACTTGTGATACCCTGGTCGGGTTATAGTGGGCTGTAAACACTGGTTATTATTATTGTCGTTAAGCTGTATTTATTTATTCATTTATGTTTAATAATTGTTAAAGAGACAATTTGGGTTAGTTGGCTGGCCTTGACTTCACGAGAGGCACTATCACGACCGGGTAAGGAAATTGGGTCGTGACATAATATTAGTAGTACTTCGTCGTAATGGGAGAAAGATAAAGAAAATCATAGTTCGGTGTACATTCTTGGGATAGTTTTGATAACAGGATCCTTGAAGAGTTTAATACCAAACTAGATAGTTACGACAAAGCACTACTGGACAAATATTGCATCAGATATAACTTGGCAAGATAGTAAAGATTTTTAATAGTCATGTAAAAGAATGCCTGAGAAAGTTGTAGATGCGTGGTTATGAGTCTAAGTGGGAGAATGTTGGGGCATATACTATTAACCATGCATTTGGATATAGTATATTCTAATAATTATCATGGTTAAAAGTCTAAGTGGAGATTGTTGGGATATATACTATTAACCATGGGTTTGGTTTGGATATAGTATTTATTATGAAACAATTATTTATTCAGTTTTAGTAAAGTTTTAAATAGATCATATATTAGTATGTGTCCTTTGCTTATATAGTAGATGATTTAGTGTATAGAGTTTAGCTTATACACGGAAGATTAAATCATCGGTTCTTATAAGTATAAAGTTTGAGTTCACAATCTAATGATGGAATTGGACAAACCATTAGGAATGATTGTAGCACAAGATTAAATATAATTTATCTTGATTATGGGAATGGTTTAATTCCAACTTCTTGTGCTAGTACATTTTGTATGTATTGAACGAAACAAGTAGAGATAAGTATTTTATACTGACTTAATAAAATAAACTCTCTAGCCATTAAATGTACTTATACTCTTAATCTTGATATAATTATTATTAGCTGTGTATAATATTATTGTTTTGATTTATTAAAAGGCGAGATTCTTTCATAGGTCAATATGCCTGGTAAATTGAATAATAATAATATACATTGGCAAAGTAATAGTTAGTTGATGGAATCCATGTCTCGGTTTAGAGATTGATTATACACCTTTATGAAAGCTTATAAGTTTCCATGTGTAAACCCGGCCGGTGGATTTTGTATCCGACACATGAAATAAGTTAAGCGAAAGTCTAAAGGAAATTCAATAAATTAAATTGTCAGTAATTTAATTTAATTGATTAGTATCTGAATCTTAACATGGGGAGTTAAATAAGATTTAATGGATGAATTTCGAAATTGGATAAGGAGTACAATTACGAATTTTTAGTAGAATAATTTATAATTAATTATGGTAGATATTAATTTCAAAAATTAAAAATTAATTCCATAATTGGAGCCTTGTTAATTAAATTCTGTGGTCCCTACTGTGCCTAAATAATAGGAAATAAAGGAATCNAAATGAATCCTTTTTTGGTGGAAAAGAAAACCCAACAGGTTTTGAAAAAGGGTCTTAACCCTTAAAACTTGTGCTATAAATACATAAGGTTTTCCACCCAGAGGAGAGAACATATGGTGGCTAAAATTTTCAGCCAAGTTTCCCTCGAAATTTCGCCCACACGAAATTACTATTTCCGGTATTATTTGGATAACACAGTAGAAGACCGTGGAACATTCAAGGATCATGATTGTGCAGTTAATGGAGATTCCATTGAGAAGTTATGGAACTGAAGGCTCACGTGGTAGAAGAGATATGTTCACGCTTCAAGAGGTAACCCGTGAAATCCCGTTTATGCTAGTTGTCTAGATTACATGTGATTTTGATACTGGGATTGCTTCCGCTGCTTATTATAATCCATCAAAATCTTGAGGTGAAAATGCTACAATCTTGTACTTAGCCTATTTTAAATATTCTTGATGTGATGAGTTAGGAGAATTGTTTAAAAAAAACGTGTCTATATATAATGTAGTTTGATTGCTCGAGGACTAGCAACGTTAAAGTGTGGGGTGGTGATGTTTGGCTATAATACCATATTTTGAGTGCATTACTTACTTGGGACTTTAATGCTAAACCATACTATATTTGTGCTTAGTTGAGTTTATTTTATGTGTAGCTACGTTGGGATGAAATTGGAGCAAAGTAAATATTTGAAATGTAATTCATGCACTAAAACAATGGGCTTATGATTATATGATAATAAGGAATTATTGATGAAGATAGAATAAATGAGACAAAGGACTGAAGACCAATAATACAAAGGAAGACAAAAAGAGACTATGCAAATAATTGAAAAGTAGAAAAGAAAGAAACAGAGACGTGAAATTGAAATGATGTTAGGCAGCTAGCACTAACGAGAGAAATCAGAAAATGAGAATTGAAGCAGCAAAGAAGTCAGCGACGCGATGGGGTAAGCTCGCTATAGAGCATGCGACGCGAGGATTAAAGCATGCGATTGACCTTGCATCGCGGAGGCTGCAGCGAGAAGTTCCACGCGTCAGAGGTTGCGGCGCAGTGTAAAGCGAGGTAAAGCTCGCATTTTGCCTCGCGAGGAGAGGCCTGTAACGAGCATTCCGGGTTTCTAAATCATATTTTGTCTCCTATTTAGTTTTAGACTTGGTTATTTCGTTTAGATTTTTTTCCTACACATATAAATGGTCATTAAATATTATTTTTAAAGGATTTTTGCGAATGGAGGCAAAAACATCACGTGGACAACTTGTGGAGGAGAAAATCATCGAGTTCTTCATCCCTTATCTTTTCTTTGTAATTTGTTTATGTGCGATACTTGGAAAATTGTTACTACGAACATGACGGCTAAACCTCGTAGTTCTGGGGTTGTGATTTAGCCATAAATATTGTTGTTTTACGCTGACTTAACCTTGATTACAACTCACTAATATATGGTTGTTTCTTCAATTCTGTGATTAACTGCTTAATTGTCAGGTCAGCAGTTAGGTTCTATTTTAATCTATGCTATTGTTACGCCCCACAGTATTACGTCGATATTATGTCCCGCAGTATTAGATTACGATGATGTTACACTTTGAAGTATTAGATTACGACGATGATGCACCCTGTAGCATTTTACGTTAAATTTGTCGTAAGGTAATTGACATTAGTCCAAGGAAAATATTATTTGGAGATTATAAGGATTATGCTATTTCAAACAAGTGGTGAGTAAATCCGTGAAGGTGAAAGGGGAAGTAAGTTAAAGAAAATGAATTTTCATTCAAGTTTGGCATGTTAGAATAAAATTCGGGCCAAGCGTTAATACACGATATTTATGGACTAGTACTATACAAGCACTACTAGAATTCCGGAAAAAAAGACAAAAAAATGGCGACCAACATTAGTCTGTCAAAAAAAGCGACCAACGTTGGTCGTCAAGATGGAGAAAAAATATATTAATTATTCTAAATAAACTAGCAACCAATCCTAAATTACACTTGTAAATTGAATTAAAATCCTAAATTTATTAAATTTAATATATATATATATATATATATATAGTAAATTGTAAATTGAATTGCACTTGTAAATTTATATATATATATATATATATATATATATATATATATATATATATATTGTGTATAGGATATATATGTAGATATAGTATAGCGTATTATATATACTAAGTGTATAGTATATATGTGTAGATATAGTATAGTGTATTACATATACTAAGTGTATTATATATACTAAGCGTATAGTATACTAATTCAATGTAATTTTTCTTATAGGGTCGCTTCACAGTTGAAGTAGAGCAAATCATACACAGTCAGCTACCTAATGAGTCGGCGAGCCAATCCAACTATCGGACGGGGATGCTGAAAGAATGTGGACGCAGGTTGCTGGCGGTCCAAAATGGAAAAAGGTATACGGGCTTCCTAATAAGAAATTACATCGCTATAAGTGTGGAATGCAAGGAATATGGATTTCCTCGCAAGCCGAGCAACTTGATGGGGAGAGCCTCTCCTCTATGCAGGAGACTGTGGCAAAGCCCACATCCGAGCTAGAAGCCGCCAAGGAAAGAGAAAAGCTTAGAGATGCTCAGTACATTGGCATGCAAGAGCAGATCAAATCTCTCCTAGCTTCTGGCAGTTTTCCGATTCCCCGGTCTCGTGAGTCATCGCCAGAGGCTCGCCTTCCCCCTGCTCATTCCTATCGTCCTCCCCGTGATCGCTCTTCCCATCCTCTACAAATACACCCTTCTGGATACTATCTTGGTGATGAAAGTTCATCAAACGGTGATGATAATGATGTACAGAACAATACTTGACTTTTATACACTTTCAACTAGGCAAATACAATTGGTTTTCGAATGGTTTTGTAATAACAGTTAACTTCGTTTGGTTAGCTTAAAGTATAAAGTTCTATTAAACTTTATACTTTGTTGGTTATAATGTTGTTGTTATTATTATTATTATTATTGTTGTTTATTGTTATTGTTGTTGCTTTTAATTGTTGTTGTTGTTTATTGTTGTTGTTGTTGTTAGCATAAAATACCTGTTTAGGAATTTCGGTAAGTTGGCAAATGGTGTAGTTGCCAAAACAGGCAGTTTCGTCCAAAAATATACCAAGAAAAGTGACCAACTTTGGTCGCTAGTTAGTCGCTTTTCCCTTAAAAAAAATAATTTTCTGAGAAATGGCGACAAAGGTTGGTAGCTATTTAACTCAACTCAAAAAGCGACCAACTTTGTTCGCTATTCCATTAAAAAAATAACAATTTCTGGAAATGCCCCCTTTTTCTAAAGGCGAAATCGGGTTTATGACATTTGGGAGGACAACTTGTTCCCTTTTGGGAATTAGGTTTTGGAATTTGAAGAGTCGCTACCTAATGATTAAGTGCATTAGGACACTAAGAAGGGTTTGAGTTTGAAGAACCAGAGTTTGGGTAAGAGCTAGAAATTATCTCGAGGGGAAGGTGTTAGGTATCTCTCAAGATCCACTAGTGTGGTTCCCGGCCATGTTATAATTGTGACTTCACATAATCAAGTAAGCAATTAAGGGCTCAAATAGGAGGGATTCGCATACAATATTGTAAATAAGTTGAAATTTGAGGAAAGGTAAAAGATTTAAACAATTCTAAAAGAAATAGTCGAAAGCAAGTAAAAGGGAGGGGGGGTCTTAGGTTTATGATTAATATGGATCACGTCAATGCAATACCTAGTAATCACTCCTCAGGAGAGGGGCTACATGAGGTACTAGTGCAGTGGTCATCATATCCATATCTACCCTTCCCACCCCATTAAGGTATTAAAGCGCGGAATTATATCGTTACATAATGCATGCTATTACCCATCCCAATCCTATCAGTCCCGGAGGTATTGAGACTACTAGTCCTAAAGGGAAGGGAGTTGGGTCTTTTCAGAGTTTTAAAAGGATAAAAGTCTAGATGACAAGAAAAAACATATAAACAGTTAGGGAAAACAAATAGCAATTAAGGCTCACACTGGCCTCCTCACTTAAAAGAGCAAATATAGCATGACTTTAAATACTGGTTTGGTCTGAATTAAAAAATGCAGGATATGCTAATTCATCACATATTTCTCAGATGAGGAGTTCGAATTAGCCTTGTCTGGATGTAGTTTATTAAAAACTGAAACAGTTAACTAATTACCTAATAGTTTGCCTAAGTGAGACCTATAGGCATGACATCTAATAGAGCGTATTGATTTTAAGGAAAAGGTTGCTAGTTTTATAAACAGAAGGATCTATAGACTTTAACGACATTATGATTGATTTTAGATCCATAGATAAAATAGACGAAGCTGGTTCAGTTGAATATTCCTATAGGCATGATTACTAAGCGTAATTGATTTAAAACAATTACATAAATCCAGGAGTCTTATAGGCATGGTATCTAAAATGAAGTTAATTATTATTGAGCCTATGATTTTTTGCCTAATGACATGTATATGGAAAAGTGCAGAGAAACTAAGATCATGATTTCTATATGCAGAACTTATTTTAAAATGCAGAACTTATAGACATAATTTCTAAAATGCAGAAATGCAGAAAACTTATAGGCATAATTTCTACGATGCAGAAAAACTTACAGGCATGACTTCTAAAATGCAAAAATGCAGAATTTATAAGCATGAGTTCTAAAATACAGAAATTATAAATAACCCATAGGCAAGTTTTCTACCCTTTGTATGCATTCATTCCCTTCCCTTTCCACTAGCCATCCCCAATCGTTATTACAAATTATTACAGGCCCAAATGAATCAGAAAAGAAAAGTAAAATTACATCAGAAGCTCCAGCTACATCCAAACATCCTAATTCAGACTCAAAGTCTAACAATATAAGATAAACCAACTTCCAGGATCAGATTTCCAAAAGCCTTTCTCACATTTGGGATGTGTCAAAGTTCCCAAGAGTTTCAAGGGCTCCGGGCAATGCTTATACCCCAAGCATATTGCAAAATTAAGATCATAGTGCAGTGTGGAAATGCCAGTCCTCAGATGTCCAAATTCAGAGGGAACTCATGGTCCCCAAAGCGAGGCTCATAAGAGAAGGGCAGAACTTAAGAGTCTAAGAATAAGTGTAAGTGCATAGAGGGGGAATCAGGGAGAGTCATGGCAGGATGGTGGTCATGCCCAGCAATTGGGAATGCTGGCACACCCCTAACCAGCCTGTTAGCCAATCTTAGGAGTTAGGATCCATTGTGGATCAGGTTATGTCCTGGGCAGTAATTAAGATACTGCCAGGCCAAGAACCTTAACTCAAACATATATAAGGAAATAGGGGTAGGGATTCACAATAGAAACAGATACAAGGAAGAACATAATTAGCATAGATCATTGAACATGAGCAGTAAAGCAAACAAGAGTGCTGGAACTGGAAATTAAACACATAGGGGTGAGGCAGAAAATTAAATAAAAGACATACCAGTTTCAAGGGAAAACAAGTAAAATAGTAGTCTTGAGGAAAGCCAAGTTGCAAAAAAAGTGATTCTAAAAGATTTCAAGCAATGCAGAGTGTTGAATTCAAAATAGCATTTGCAAGTGTGCAACTACTGAATTGGAAGACTAGTAGTGCAGGTGGTGTGAAGATGAAATCGTAAAGTGTAAGGTGCAGTTCTAAGGTATTGAAAGTGTGTATGAAAGTATTGAATTAGAAGTCTAGATGTAAGTAAGATGTGTTTAAAGTGTAGAAGTGCAACCCCTTTTATAGTGCAGAGAAGCAAGTAGAAAAGGCAAGAAATATTATTGAAATCAGTCTCCCTTTGGTTAAGGAATTCTTATTCCAACGGGTGAAATTAGTTAAGGAAAGAAATTTCTAATTAAAAACCTTTCAAAGTAGCATAAAGAGGGTAAGTACATAGAAGTTATTTAAGGAAATAGTACATGGTTTATGCCAAATATGGCAGGGGAATAAATTAAACAGCCATGAAACCAAAATTACAAGTTCAATTTGAATTAACCAAGTCAAGAAAGGTAAAGGAGGTTCAATCGAAGGAAAATCAGTGACAGTTCATCAGCCTTATTAACGAGATTTCAGAATCAATCACTTAGTTGGTAAAAAACCCTTTGAAAGAGAAATTTGTCATATATATATAAGCACATAGATCAAACAAAAAGAGTCATTAGGTTACTATAGAAAAAGAGTTTAACACTGAAAATATAAGAGTCACAAGCAGAAGAGATTCAAGTTTAATTAAAGACTCACAGTGAGTCTGAAAGCCTAGGGTCCCAAAGTGGAACCCTAGTACCACTTGTCAAAGAAACCCCAAAACCTAGGGTTTCGAATAGAGTCAGACAATAGAAGATGAGCAAAGAGGTCATTGAAAAGAGGCTTAGAAATCTCTTTCAAAGACTTATGAGAGACAAACATACACAATAAAAAGCATATTGATTCAAGGTCATGAGACCATGTTTGAGAAAACTCGGAGTTTGACCAAATTCAGAAGAAAGAGATGATACAATTTTTCTTTAAAACAAAAGTAAAGAAAAATATGCTTAGTAGGAACACGAACAGAGTTCAGTAAAGTGAACAAAATCACAAAATTCAACCATAAACACATATAGCAAAGAGTAAGGAAAACAACACAAATTCATATGCGAGCATAAGATTAACAACAAAAGATAGAAGAGTCTTGCATAATAGAATAGAAACAAGAGCGCAAACTCATGCGTAATATGAAGAAAACATACGAGCATAAAACACACATAAATAAAGAACAGGAAGAACCAGAAAAATATTTGAAGAAACTTTTTCAGAAACCCTAAAAATCGAATCTGAACGATTTTGAAAAGGAAATTTGGGGAAAACCTTTAAAACGTCAAATAATGTTCAGGCATGTCACAGATCTAAAAGAAATAAGCGAGTACAGAACCTCGGATAGCTTAGAGTTGCAAAGAAAACCCTAGAATGAGAAAGGTCTTGAGAAAAGTTAGATCTTCAGTCGAAGAGACTCATATTGCTTGAACACACAGGAATAATGGCCGGAGACGCCATAGAACTACATATTTGAGAAAGATCTAAAGAGAGCCATCGAGGTTGAGCTTCAAATCTTCGAATAGCTTAGGTTTAAAGGTGAGAGAGGGTGAGCATAAGTCATCCATGGCCTGGAATGCTATGGATTTCGGTGGAATCGTGGTAGAATAAGGTGGGAATCAATTAGGGTTTCGAAGAGGCTAGAGAGAGTTTGAGAGACGAAGAAAGTTCAAAGGCGTCATCTGTGAGCACGTGATTTTTGCCCTAAGCAAATTATTCCCAAAATTCCAAATAAAATAATTTTTTTATTATTTTACAATTTTTGTGAATTTTGTTGAATTTTGTGTTAATTGGTTACATTTTTTTTTTGTGCATGATAATTCATATGAATATACAAAAAATATGCATTTGCATTTAGGGATTTAATTTCATAATTTTAGTATCAATTAGTATTAATTTGTAAAGAAAATAACAAAAAAGATCCATTTTGCATTTTTAGTTCAAATTGGTATTAGTTTGCATTTTTTCTTTAATTAGGAATTAATTAGGAAATCTACTTTTTAGTGTTAATTTGATTGAGTTTATTTTAGCATTTTATAAAAAATCAAAAAAAAATAAATAAATACAAAAATAAAATACAAAAGCAAAATAAGTAAAAGAATTGAAAAAAAAATAAATTAAAAAGAGGTGGCCTTATTAAAGAGACCAAAAATGGGCTGACCCAAACGGATCACCCACGCCTAGGCCCAAACCCCAGCTCTTGACCCGGTCCGTTTTTTTTGTTATTGCCAAACGACGTCGTTTCGTCGATCAATCATGACCCTTGAATTTTGATCTAACGGACGATAATATTCTAGGATGTTTGATATATATCTGTCCTAATCCCTACCCCTACCCCCTTTCCCATCTCAGAACACCCCTAATACATGAACCCTAATCCCCACCGTGGCCCGCCTTACTCCGCCCTATCGCCGCCGCCGGCAGTCGTCCAAACACCCTAAAAATTACACCATAGCTTCCTCACGTTCTCCTCTTTCCGAACCCCAAAACTCCATGGCTAAAATCCCAGCCCTTTCCCTCGAATAATCCAAAACAGTAGCGCCGCCTCCGCCGCCTACGGCGGCGCCACCACCAAACGACCCTAGTTTTACACCCTGTGTTCTCTCCAAGGTCTTCGTTCCAAATCCATGGTCAGCTTCATTCGAATCCTCATGCATGTCTTCGAATATTAGATCTAAAATCCGACCCCAAAATACAAATTCGTCCAATAACTCCCAAATTCATACCCTAAGGTCCCCTCACCCTCTTCATCCTTAATCCTTGAACAAAACTCTTCAAATCCCGTTGAAATTCACCAAAACTCAAATCTAGGGTTCATAGAGTTTAAGCCTGTTGTGGGGATTTTCGAAGGCGATTGGGTTCTAATTAATATTACAGGCCTATTCTCGACATAATAGACCTATAATATCAACTGGAAACTAATTTCGAAGAGCAATTCGCATAGAGTTCAAAATCAGTAAGTTTCTGCTTCCTATTTAGTTATATTGTTCATTTTTATTTGAAAATTCTATGACTTCATGATTAGTTAATAACTTCTTTTCATTTTGTTATAAGTCAAATAATTAATTAGGTTTTTATTTGCATTTTTTTTAATAAGGTGTTCTGCCCTTGATGCGATTCAGTATCATAATTTTATTATGTTTGTTTTCTCTTAGTATATTTCTGTTGTTAATTCGTAGCTAGTATTCTAGGTCTGGATTTCTTATTAGTTTAAATTTGATTAGTTTGGATATTGGTGTTGACAATAATTTTGATAAGTTTGAACTAGGATTTGGATTTGATTCTGATGCTAAACGTTTTAAAACTGTTGAGTAATTGATAATCATGGTTAGTCAAGGTTGTATGAGATAATGCTAGAAATTTCAGGATATGTCAGGGATATTTTAGGTATTTGGTTAATGCTGAAGTGTTTTGATTAATTAATTGTTTGTAATTTGGAAGTTGGGTTGGGTAAGTAATTTCAAGGGGGCTTAAAGGGTAGTTTGGGCATGTGAAAAGGGTAGGTTTATTAAGACTTGGTAATTTTAGAACTCAAGTAAGGGTAGTATAGGCATTCCAAAGGTAGAAAACAAAGCTAGAACACCCTAGGGCCTTCTAGAAGGGGGCCTTAGTGTAAGTTTCTGCATTCTTAATGCAGTAACTTGGGCAACAAACCACAAATTTAGGGATTAATGACTAATTTCTAAAATAAAAAAAAAGGGAGGGGGGATGAGTGAAAGCCTCTAGAACATTCTACCCCATTTTCTGCCTATAAAAAGCAGGCCAAAGGCCTTCATTTACAAGTAGAAATAGATCTGAAAATTCCCAAAAAATCATTAAAAAAAATAAATTCAAAACCAAACAAAAAAAATACAAATATCAGAAAAACTATAAAAAAAAGGATATTGTTGAATTGAAGTGTTAGATCAGTTGCAAATTAATTGCTCATTCTGATTCCTACTGATTATGAGGTTCAAATTCAGGTTATTTTGGGTGTTAGTTGAACTGTTTTGGTTAGTTTACTGGCAGAGATAGTCCTGGTTGAGATTTCGAGTTTGTTGGGTCTTAATTGAGTCTAATTTGAGCACTCAGCTAGTGCTGCTTCTTCTTCCTTCATTCCTGGTTTATTGGAGCTGTTTCAGTTTGGATTTTAACTGATGTTGCTTGCTTTCCTACTATTGCTGACTACTCCTCTTCTATTTCTTATTTGAAACGAACTTCAGGTACACATTCAAATCTGATTTGTTGTAACTTTTGAAGTGGAAGTGAAATGAACATGCTCTTCAAACTGCATCTGTTTGGACTGCCATGCTTCTTAGTCGATATAGATATTAAATGATATGTTGTAATTCAATGTTGATTTGTATTTACGTAGATCTAAGATTGTATAACTTAATTGGACCGGACTGTTTTAAGACTGCTTAGAATTGTGATGCCGTGGTTATTGGACTGTTAGTCTTTGGACTTTTGATGTGTAATGGGTTGCTAATCGTTCATTAGCTTAGTGTAATTGCATCTGGTGACTAGTTAGGTTCCAATGTGATCAACAACATAAAGGGAAAGACTGATTCTTAGACAATCGAGTTGTAGTTAGTAGAAATATCAAGTAAGATAGATTTGTTCAATAATGTTTAGCTCCAGTGTGGTTTAGTTTTGAAGTTTATTTCAATCTTCGTCTCGCATAAGGGTCATTGTTAAACTGTTTAAAATGCAAAGTAGAATTTGAAATCAACCTTGAGGCTGACACATATTTGCATTCACAGTGACTTCAACATTTCAGTTTAGTTCCAACATTTTCAATTCTAAAATCAAAAAAAAAAAAATATTTAGTTTGCCAAGTTTGTTGTTTGAAATTGGTTGTTCAATACAGCTAGTGATCATTCCAGTTTATTAGCATGTATTGAATTAAAAGTAAACTTGTGTGAATTTGTTGGAATTGCTAATCTAGGCTATGTCCTGAATCAAGTAAAACAAGGAATCAAATAAAATTGGTGATAAGCAAAAAGGGAATTTCTATAACTTTAAGCAAGAAATATTAAATCAGTTGGTCTGCTTTAAGAATTAATTGGGCCGCCTGGATTTACCTTAAGCGCTATCTTGTGCCTCCGTTGAGGCTCGACCCCTGAATCATGTTGTTCAGCCTTTTGGGCCTGGGTGCATTAACATGTGGCCCAGGTCTTGTTTGATCAAATATTCACGTGGAATTGGGCCAAGCCTGTGATTGGTTCACTTTTATGCATGCTTGGAATTCTGATTTTTTATTAATGAGCTATGGTCAAGGCCCCAGACGTTTGAGGATTTAAATTGGTATGAATTCATATACCCAAACATGATAGCTTTTAAATAATTTTAATTAGTTAGGATTTTCTCTTTATTATTAGAGACAAATAAACATAAAAATTCATAGTTGCTTTAGTTGGCCTTTTAATAATAAAAATGAGATGAGCCTCGCCGAACAAAAATACAAGTTGTGGGGACCTCATTAATTACTTAATTAAAAAATATTTAGATATTCGGGACGAGCCGTTTAGCAAATTTTACGGCCTTCCCAAAAGATAATAACACGTTAGTCTCTTTAGATGCGATTTTTAATAAAATTACATTCCTAAACTCGGGGGTATATTTCATGCGACCCAAATCCAAATCCAAAAACGTTGAACAAGAATGTGTCGAGGATCTGGGTGCATTTCATGTGACGTGATCCAAAAACACGTTTTTAAACGACGTTCATTTTCGTAAAAAATAATTAAAAAGTGGTAAATCATTCTAAAATTACACTATAGGTTGGAGCATGTATAAAAATCAAATTTTAGCCATTTATGATAATTTAAGCGACCGTGCTAGAACCACAGGATCCGGGGGTGCCTAAGACCTTCCCTCGGGTCAACAGAATTCCTTACACAGAATTTCTAGTTCGCAGACTCCAAATGGGAAGTCAACAATTTTCCTCGATTTGGAATTTGATTTAAACCGGTGACTTGCGACACCAAAAGCCAATCCTATCCCAAGTGGCGATTCTAAAAAAAAAAATAATCCCAATTCGAATAATGTCACTTTAAATGGAAAAACTCTCTTATACATTATCCTTCGGGGTATGTGTGTAAAAAGGAAGTGTGATATCATCTCTGATAGAATGAATTAGGTTTAGGGGGTATGTGAATTCAAAATGAAAGGGGGAATCTCGGTCGTTGATCAAAA
Source organism: Nicotiana glauca (assembly GCA_026770625.1). Classification (NCBI taxonomy): domain Eukaryota; kingdom Viridiplantae; phylum Streptophyta; class Magnoliopsida; order Solanales; family Solanaceae; genus Nicotiana; species Nicotiana glauca. Next base: position 33,595 of record MU738540.1, read on the forward strand.
TGATCAACGACCTGGATTAAAAGGGAGCCGGGTGGGTTTTAAATTGGGTCGTGGGTTGGGTTAAAACTGGAATTGGGTTTGTTTTAATTTGGGCGGGGTCAAATTGTGGCTAAAATTGAAAGGAGATGAGGCTGTGATTGAAAATGAAATGGGCTAAATGTTAAATAGCCAATTTTCCCCTTTTTATTTTATAAAAATAGTAATAATAATTTTAAAAATAAATTAAAAGCACCAAACTAATTGATAATATATAAATATTAATTCAAAAATACTGGAAATAATTTATAATCGTAAAATGCTATTAATCGTAAAATAGGCTATAATTACAATTATATGCAATTTAGCTTTAAAAATACCAAAAAAATTATAAAAATATACAAAAATTAACTTAATTATATTTTGGTGTAAATATGAGAATAGAAATAAATTATTCACAAAAATGATAATCTTGGAAATAATTATTGGATTTTGTACTGCTAAAAATAAATAATAAATTGATTTTAAAATCTTAAAAATTAGGAAAAAATATCAAAACTCTTGGGCATCCTTATATATGCGTGCACATGCTATTTTGGAAAGTATTTTGTATGTAAAAAATACATAGAGAAAAATTAAGTATCAACAATTATTCTATTAAATAAATAACAATTTCTGAAAATATAGCAACCAGAGTTGGTCGCCTATAATTAAAAAAAAAAATCTTGAAGTTAGCGAGCAACTTTGGTTGCTTATTTTAAAAAAAAAAATTTAAAAATTTATAGTAAAGTGACCAACTTTGGTCTCTATTTTCCAGATTTTAAAATATAATATTTTCTTTAGAGACCAAAGTTGGTCGCTTTTATATGATTAATAATAAATAAAAATAAAATGCAATTTACAGGTGGAGACCAAGTTTGGTCGCCAAAATTATAATATTAAAATATTATAGCGACCAATTTTCTTTACCCGAAAATTTGGTCCTTTTACTTGAGAGACCAAAGTTGGTCGCTAATTAGCGACCAACTTTGATCCCTAAGGTAAAGAGACCAGCTTATATCGACCATGCTTGTTTGGTCGCTTTTTGGCCAATAAGCGACCAACTTTGGTCGCTTTTCATGGTCGCTAAAACCCAAATTTCTAATAGTAAAGGTACCATATGATCATGATATTATGATGTAAAAGGTATATTTAAAATGAGTAGAACTTTAAGTAATTTGAGACAATTCTTAATTATGCGGATAATTAGTTAATTATCGGATAACGGGACATTACATAGTTAATTATTAAATTATGAGATAAGGCTAACACCCCCAAAATATGGCAGCAAAGAAGTTAACCAAACATATGACCAAGGGTCAAATTGGCTAATGTGGCTATGTAGGATAACAAAAACTTCATTGACTAGGATAATGCTAGATAATATGATTGTTCCATTATCCAACGGAGATATTGATGTATCCATGCTTAAGGAGGCTGTAGATTTGATCAATGGGAGGTTTGAGACAGAGGCTTCAGGAAATGTTACCATTGAAACAGTGTACACGATTGGACAATCTGGTGTTACCTACATTTCTAGATGCTAAACTCCATCCAAAAAAAAAAAAATGGTTCAACGAAATTCTTGCAACAATTCCAACGAGAATTGTTAGAACTATAGCAACGTAAGTTCTAAAGGAGTATGGTGCAATCTTTTTCAAGAATATTTTTTCCTGCCCCAGGTACGTGAAGGTCATCCCTTCTTTTTTTTTTTGCATGATCTATATGACACCGGTGAAATGAGTAAATGCACAACTTCCATAAATTACTCTATTCGTAGAAATGCTAGAGATGTGTATATTCTTATTCTTCCATACGTCATATTATTCTATTATCTATTCATGAGTCTCAAAAATATATAAGTTGGTAAAGTTTATTTCATGATATTGATCAGAAGTATAATGGTCTTATGACATACCGAGAGATTTTATTAACATATTTCCTATGCATTTCATGCATTTATACATGCACATTGACCCATGACCAGAAGGCGTTATATACGCGTATATACATGTATACATATACATATGGGATATGGGAAAGGTTATGGCGTTATTTACGCACCACCACCTGATCAGCTGGTATACGTTGACATTTTTTTCCACAGTGGCCGAGATGATATGATGGGATGACTGTAGAGGCCTGATGATATTATGAAACATGTGCCTATGCATGACATGACATTCATACACATACGCATGTTACAGAGTTATCCAGACTTACAGGTTAGGTCATTTACTCTATATTTCTTCCATGTCTGTTATGTACTTATTTATGTGCCTTACATACTCGGTACATTATTTGTACTGACGTTCCTTTTTCCTGGGATGCTGTGTTTCTTGCCCGCAGGTCCTGATAGACAGGTCGAGAGATCTCCAAGTACGCTATTAACTCAGCGGAAGATATTGGTGCGCTCCATTTGCTTCGGAGTTGCTTGTTTGGTTGGTATAATTTAGACTTGTATTTTTTGTTATGGAGGGACTCTATCCCGACCTTTATGAAAATTATGTATTCTTAGAGGCTTGTAGATAGATGTTATGTACGTAAAAGATTGTATGGCTTTGTCGGCCTATGTTCAGTATATGAGTGATTATTTTTGTCTTATAGGCCCGTATGTCTTATATATAAGTTGGTATCACATGTTGTATTCTACTTATATCACGGTAGCCTTCTGGCTCAATTATCTATGATAGTATGACATGAAATGATACGATATGTTAGTACTCGGTTGAAAGGTACCGGGTGCCCGTCTCGTCCCATCGGTTTGAGTTGTGACAAAAGTGGTATCAGAGTAGTTCTGTCCTAGGGATTCTGCAAGCCGTATCTAGTAGAGTCTTGTTTATGGGTGTGTCGTGCGCCACACTTATAAGTAGGAGGCTACAGGGCATTTAGGACTATCACTCTTTCTTATTATTCTAGATCGTGTGGTAGAGCTCGGTTGTAAGAACTAAATTTCCTAAATTCTATCTTATTCATAATACGACGATGCCTACATCTAGAAACATATTTGTTAAAGGATTGAATGTGGTTGTGGAAGAATCGAGTCAGAGGAACTTGATTTTGCATCATGCTTATGATGAATGTAAGGTCTCCAGCAGAACATCAGGATACTAAGACGTGCAAGCTTCTTGATAAGGATCCTTAAAGCAAGAATATCTATCCACTCTTACGGTAATAAAAAAAAGAAAGAAAAAGGAATACGAGAATCGGAAGGTAGACAAAAGTTTCAACAAATAGAAGAAGCAGGGTGAAGAAGGGTACGAGGTACCTAATTAGTAAATATGAACATTACCTACAATTCAGGAAGAGAGATATAAGCATTTTGAGTTACCTTCATAAATAACAGAGGTATGTACAATTGGCCGCACTCATCTCAGTTATGCCCTATGGGGGTTAACAGGTGTAGTTTAAGAAAAAGATGAAATATCAGAATCCGGTTAGGGTAAGAGTAACCCAAAATGGTGAATGAATTATTTGTATTACTTGACATTTCAAAAGGATATTACAAAGGTGCTAATATATCTCCTTCACATCTAGATGATGCGATCCAGAATATTACAATTAGATGTGAATACTAGAATGATCAAAAAAAGTCTGAAGATAGGCACTGAAATCCTGGAAGGGATATCTATTACCTTAGTGTGACTCTCGTCCCTAGTAGAGCAAGGACGTTGAGCAACCCGAAGAGCCGATGAATGAAGCAAGGAGAGCTAAGAGCGAAAGAATGTCTTGTTGAAGTTTTTACAAGAAAGGGATAGGCAGAAATATTAGCAGAGTAATGAGAAGAGAGATAAGGAAGAATTATGAGTGAAATGTGATACATGTGTGACAACGGTAGAGTGTTACGGAATCTATAGTCAAATGAAGATAAAGATGAGAGGTGACAGGCCTTGAGACAAAAAAAGAATGTAAGCCATAAAGTCGTATCCTCATTTTGAGAAATAAGCTCGTGACTCCAACGCAACTACCAGAAGGAAAAGTTAGACCCTAGAGTAATAGAAATCAGTATGGACTGGTGAATAAGGTAATCAAAACATGAATTAAGGACTGAGTGATTTGATAATGGTCGGCATCATGAGAATTTCAGATTATATTCCGGCCATAATAGAATGGACAACAGAATAAGATTCATAAGAAATTAATAGAAAGGTCATTCAGGAAGACGTTTTCCTAAAGCAAGCAATGTGAGCAAAGTTAAGCTTAAGGGACTGTATGCGCCAGTTATGCTAAGTGTCACCATCGCGAGCAAAGGAATTTGTTATCCTTGGTATAGGAGGATTGCTGCAAGGCGAGTAAGGATCATTAATAGTGTGAAACGATGCCAAAGATGAAGAGGTAAAATATCTATAGGTAGATCCTCGTGGCTTAAGCTCTTAGTACTCCCCTAAAAGGGGGAATATGGAGTGACATGGAATTAAGTTGGAATTAAGCTAACGTATGGCCATAAATCTTAAATTTATTTTGAAAAATCAGATTTGGGTGAAGTTTGGTTTGAAGATAAAAATGTGTTTAGACATATGCTTTCAAAACATATTTTTGAACTTTATTTTGGAAAAATATGTATATAATTCCCAAGTTTTGGGATTTTGGCCCAAAATCAGCTCAATAGCTGATTTTGGGATTTGGGATTTGGGATTTGGGATTTGGCCAAAATATGAGCAAAATTTATGGCTAAACATGAGTTTTGAAAATAATTCCAAATTTATTTAGGCAAAACTCATGACCAAATGAGGCGTAAGTGGTCCTAGTGACTATGGAATGGTAAAGGAAGAATGTGATAAAAATGAAAAAGAAATGAGATGGCACTTATCCAAATCCTACCGATACGCTACGATTTCAAAATATTGTGCAAGCACGACGTCAGGAGAGGAAGTAAAGGTTCCTTCCCAAGATGTTATAAATAAATAAGGAGCTAGTGCGAGACGTAAGTTAAGGCAAAGAACATAACCCACGAAAGATTACGTGAAATATTGATATGAGAATGGACCAGCGAGTAGTTAGTAATTGATCAGGAAGAGCCCAATTATTGCTAAACAGGAGGCTACAGATGAGTCAGCAAATCATGTAAAACCCAACATGGAGAATTCAATCTTGCAGTAATGTCTTATAATACTTTAGATATATTCAAATAGGATTCAAGGTAGCTAAAGGTACCGTATGAGTGTTACGGGATAAAAGAAAGTGTCGTTGGGAAGGCAGTCAAAATATCATTTCAGAAGCAACCCTACAAGCACAAGGGAACGGAGGTAAGCAACTACCGATGATTATAGGCAAGGAATGACATCAAAAAGGTCAGTAATAAGCTCACAGCTTTACGAGAGTCAAGGGTTCTCCCTAAGTACTACAACGAAAGACTGGCTGAGGAGATAAAGAAGAAGGCTTCAACCTAAGCACAATGACCTAAAGAGTAAATGATCATGTAACAAGTCTCGCAACATCATTGTAAGCACACCAAAGGAAAGTGGCACCTACCGTGGCTAATGAACAGGAAGTAAAATTAAAAGTAATATTTAAGATCATATGAGTTGTATAAAAATGCTGGCAAGTGTGGCTACTAAGATAGGCTAAGTATGGACGCAATAAGGGGGCAAAAAGATCGGGAAAAGTAAATAGCTTACGTTGAAAGAAAGCTAAGATGGAACGAAAGAAATTGTCTGATCAATGATCCAGAGTGGGTTACGTTATGAACGCACTTAAGGGTTCAGAGTTTTATACATAAAGCATATTTAGCCGTAGAAGATTCTAGTATACGTTAAAAGAAAAGATTGAGCCCAGGACTTAGATGAAAGATAAATTGTTAAAGGATTTATCATGCATATTCCTCAGCGCCCATAAAAGGCTAAACAGAATAACTAATACCATGAACCACAGATCGGGAGATAACTTAAGCTGACATAAAGGCCAATCGGAACGAAGAGGAAACTAAGAGTTACATCAACTAAGTAAATTAGGAGTCTGCTTATTGGACTCAAAAAGTTACAAGCATCATGATTGAGAACATTGTAGCATCACTCTTAATATTAGAAGTGCAAGAGAAATAGTATAGTAGCCATATTCTATAACGGCTCTATGATAGAGCCAGTTAGAAAACTACCAGCCTCATAAGAATTCAGTATGGAGCTCCCACCGGATTGTATAGGCACCAGAGGTGCAAGTATTATAATAAAGCTTCAAATGGTGGATATTATTTATACCTATGTGGGAGGGAGGTTATGAAAAAGATAGAAGAATGTCAGGTGATATTTTAAAGTAAGTAAAGTAAAAGTAAACAACGTATTAAATACTCAAGTATAGAAGGATGAGAGTGGTCCATCTAGAAGCACTAGGATTCAGTACCCAGGAATGATAGCAGCATCGTCAGTGGTATATCTTCCAACTTATGTTTTCTAAGTATCGAGAGGTCTATTTAAAAGAATAAAAAAGAGTTAGAGACGATATGAGGTCTCGCTTGATGTACCAAAATAACATAAGGAAATCTATGGATCAAGTAAGTTGAAGGAACGTTGCGAACAAGTATGAATAGATATATGTAGGTCACAAGCTAAAGTATGGTAGTGCGACAAAGTTTTAGGAAGACGGGAGTAAGGATAAGAAAAGGTGAGTGAAAAGGTGACAAGAATGAATAAGTTCTTGGGATTAAGCTCATGAAAATAAGAAAGCTGATGGATTCTCTAAGTTATAGAAGGCTCAGTATAGCCAGAATGAACTCGAAGGAGTCTAAGACTAGTAGCATTTAGAAGAGATGGAATGTTGCCCTGGTAGTGGAATAAGGGCGTAATTATGATAGATATAGAATGAAGTTTGGGCCTTCAATTGAGTAATGACTTGAAGAGGATTGCATGAATTGTAATGGGCTAAAATACCCAAATAAGGTGAGTCACATTGGGATGCTATAAAATACGGTTATGGAAGTATAGCATCACCCATAGCATCAACCTAATTACTCCTGATGTCCCCGATGAGACGCGAACCCTAGCGGCGGTGTTACATAAAAGATCAAGTTCTCAGTGGTAGATGATGAATTAACACTAAGGTGAATCAACAATAGATGGACAAAAGTCCAATAGTATGAGATGAGATTAGACCATCAGTCTTAACGATAGGCAATGAGAGTAACCTAGAGTTGGTTGTAGACCTCAATAACAATAAATCGAAGTAAGAATTATGGTATAATATGACCAATGTAGAGGCAGTAAAGTCATATGAATGGATAACCATGTCTATGAAATAAGCTATAGCCATATTTGCAAGTTCTACAAAGTACCGAGCGAAGAACATCGGTACACCTATAGATGCCCGGAGAGGCATCCTATTAATCCTTGTATATGTTTACAAAGTAAGACCTAGAGATTGGCTAAAAGCGGGAAGAAAAAGGAGAGAAGAGTCGCATAGGCATATTTACAAGGTCAGTATCATAAAGGCTGCATGATAGAAGGTAGCAACAGTTACAAGATTGAAAGAAATTCGATCACAAGTCATGGCGTGGGAAAGAGGCCTAAAGGGGAGAATGCCCTGGCCTTTGGATTTATTCATAGAACAACTGCCTAAATGGCAAGGAGAGTATTGAGATATTCACAAGAGCTATACGTTATGAAAATGATAAGCGCATTAGTCAGCATTCAAGGACGAATGTACCAAAGGGGGGATGATGTTATGTCCCGCAATATTACATCAATATTACGTCCTGCAGTATTAGATTATGATGATGTTACGCTTCACAATATTAAATTACAGTAATATTGCACTATGTAGTATTGTACGTTGAATTTGCCATAAGGTAATTGACATCAGTCCAAGGAAAAGATTATTTGGAGATCATAAGGATTATGCTATTTCAAACAAGTGGTGAGCAAATTTGTGAAGGTGAAAGGGGAAGCAAGTCAAAGAAAATAAATTTTCGTCCAAGTTTGGCATGTTGGGATAAAATTCGGGCCAAGCATTAGGGTTAATTTCACAAATGGTCATATAACTATGATATTTTTTCACTAAAATCATATAACTTTGTTTTCTCACACAATGATCATAAAACTTTCACTTCTTTACACAAAAAATCCTAATGACCGGGAAAGACGTTTTCCCGGTCGTTTTTTGATTTTTTTTTTTTTTCATTTTTTTGATTTTTTTTAAAAAATGAAAATATTTTTTCTTTAAAATAAAAACTGAAAAACTAAGATAAAACTAAATGCTTTAAAAAAACTGGAAAAAAAATATTTTTCAAAAATAAAAATATTTTTTTCAGCTTTTAAAAAAAGAAAATATTTTATTAAAAATATTTTTTTTAGTTTTTACAAAAGAAATACTTTAAAAAAAAATATTTTTTTGTAAATATTAAATTTTTTTGTAAAAACTGAAAAAAAAGACTTTACTAAATTAGTGGACTATTGGTGCATTAGTTAAAAAAACGAAAAATATTTTGCATTTCTTGAAAATGTATCTTTGTTGGACTTTATTTAGTTTGCAAAAAATGAAAATATTTT